>CM065388.1:14692500-14957500 GCA_033060915.1 Euryodendron excelsum | reverse complement strand
GTGTATGAATAAGGACTTGTAGAAAGAAAATTCTAAGAATAATTTATGAATAAGATGTATGTAAGACCAACCAATAACTATATCAAAACAACCTATCCTCCCAATCCCACAACAAAGATGCACAAACCCAATGTAATCAAAAGAAAAACAAAAATAAGTGCTCAAAAATAAAAGATGAAACGAAGTTACCCAAACGAGCTATTGAGTTCCCTCATGTTTGTAGAATGATAATGAAGTGCTTCCTCCAAAACAGAATCTCCAAGGCTATACCAACGTAGAATGTAGTTACCCCGGTAACGGCACCAAAAACTTGATCGCTCCCTAAAAGGGTGATACTTAACCGTAAGTGCACAGCTGCGATGTAATAATAATTTCTTGTAAGTACGAGGTCGATCCCATAACGAAGATGGTTTACGTAAATAGGAAAACTTACAATGGATCAAAAATCTTAGCAAAAACACTCTAATAAACAAAAATATGATTTCATGATGAGAAAAAATTTGTTATTTAATTTAAACTAAGAAATAAAAACTCTCGGGATTAATCGATCCAACCAATTGAGTCTCTTAGAATTCCGAATGAGATAATTTAATAACTCAAATCCTTCGACTACGCCACGAGTCTTAGATTGGGAAGATTTAGTGATAAAACCAAGTGTTCTTCAAAACTTTAACTTCTAGAATAAATTAGATTGTTAGAATCAAGGACGAGCACCATTGATTCATGCAGTGCATATACTGAATATAGATTCACGCATAAATGTTACCAAACATCGATTCGCATAGCGCATATACTGAATATAGATTCACATATAAATGTTACCGAACATAATCAAACGTCCAGGTTTTTAAAAGTTTCTAGAACGAAGAAGAAGAAGAAAAAAGAAACAAAAATTTAACTTTGAAAGCCAAAATCTTACCTCATTTGTTCATCTAAGATCTTCAATTGATCTTCACAATTAATCTCAAAATGGAATCTAGCTACTCATCATAATTATAAATACGTAAAGTTGTATGTAAATTTATTGAAAGACTGAGTAATCTAATTACAAGAATTGAAAAACTATATAAGACTATGAAGAAACTACCCTAATCTACTCCTAAAACCTAGAAAACAGGTCCTCATCCAGAATCCCCCTAAAAGAGGTTCAGTCCCAGTTTATATAGGCAGCAGAAAAATAGGAAACCCCGTAGCACCCTTTGAACGGGCTTCGAATGCCTAATCGACCATTCGACCAATCTTCTAACGCTCTTCGAACGGATTTTATGCACTCTAAATCTATCAAACAGTCTTTAGACCTAATTTTAGTGTGACATCGTTCGATGTACCATTCGAACGCTCCTGTTCACTGTTCGAACACACATGTTTACCATTTGAACGCCCTTCAAACTCATGAGTTCAAACGCCCTTCGAACGTCTTTCCCAATTTAGCTCGAATTTCTCCTTTTTAAGCCAGGATTCCTAAAAATATATATAAAACCAAGTTAGTAACGAGTTAGGACTAAAATAACACAATTAATCTATTCTAAGGCTAACGAATAACTAATTAAGGCATGTAAATTGCACTTTTAAAGTACAATCACCAGGGCAGTCCCAATAAAGATTAAACAACCAACTTGGACCAAAGTCAGCCTAAATCACAATGACTCATCAGCCCAAAATATTGAAACACACATTAGGGACGTCAAGGCATTTAATGCTCGAATCTCAACATTTAATATAGAATGGACCTGCATTAAATGTAGAAGAGGCGCACCACACAACCGCCCTACTCACGTCCGATCAGCCGACCTCAGGCACGGCGATAAAGCTATGTTTATGTCTGATTAGCCAGCTATACCCAGTGTAGCCTATGAGACAAGTCATGATGACCAGAGTAAGCTTAACATTAAGCACTCCACTATAAATAGCAGAGCTTTAGGAAGCAAGGTATGGACATTTTTCTCTTTCAAGTTCAAGTATTCACTACTTTCTTGATTTCCAAATCTTGGTTAAGGTTGTTGACTTAATCATCAGAGTGCTATCGACCCAAAGTGAGTCGACGCATTCTAACTTTCTCTTTTCTTTACAGTAAGCTGGTGCTCTTCAGATTGGTTCGAGTGATCAGGCTAGGCCTTCCCAAAAATCCCATCTACAATTGGCACTGTCTGTGAGAATGTTTAAGCAAGTATGAGTACTAACTTCCTAAAAGGAAAAGGAGTCCACCACGCTGGGCGAGGAAATGGGACTTCATTCACCCATATCAATACCAATTCGATAGACAGCCAGGCTACCCCTATACATGGCCGCCGAGGTCGAAGGTTAGAAATCTGACTCCTTGCTAGGAACCACCATGAAAGACAAGACGATATACAAAGAGACACCGCCTACGTCAGGGAGCCAAACCTCCAGAAATCATCATTAGGATCTGGGCCCTTCACTCTCTAGTGGACAAATGCCCAGTGACCGAACGGTCTATTTTGCTGAGCAGGAGCTTCGGCACCACGATAAAGAAATTGCCCATCTCACCTCTCAGGTCAAAATTATGAAAGTGGCATTTTCTAGAAGAGATGGTCATATTAGAGGAGGATTCCTAGTTATGAAAAAATTAGAAGGTGCCAGGACTTCAAAAGTAGGAATACACCTCTGGCTCACATAACAAGAAGTCATGCCTCCAGTTCCAGTCGCTACATCAAAAGGTAAGAAGATTAGCAGCATAGAAGAAGCCGAACAACGTGAGACGAGGACTGAATTGAAGCCGATTAATAGCAGAAAAATTGGGAGAAGTGGTTGAGTGAAAAAATGGATAATGGAAAGCAGCACCCCAAAAGACGCACTACCCAGGACATGATAAACAAGGCCCTGGACCAAATTGCATCCACACCCTTCACGGAGGATGTAAGCACCCCATTTTTGCCTGCTCGGCAATCTCCGACCCGACCGGACTCAGTTTTCAAACATCACAACATATGCAAGCTCAAGACGAATCTTTCAAACTCCAATCCAGTCAACTAGTCACTTCTCGGGCCCACAAAGCCCAAATGAAGCTATAAACATCTTTCCAGGCAGTTTTCTAGGACGGGGCGGTCTAAGAAACCAACGCCACCCAGGTAGCATCCCTAACTCGGGCGATCTTGGGGACCAACACCATATCAAATTCCAGACGGTTCACTTCTAACACCTGCTATCCCGCCAATGTAGAATGTCCGTCATTCGGTAGTTCTCTGAGATCAAGCGTTCTTGGAGATCAACACCACCCTATAGGTAGCTCTTTGAGACCGGGCGATCTCAGAGACCAACACCACACAGGTAGTTTTTCTAGACCGGGCGGTCTCGGGAACCAACACCTAGGTCAACACCGGCGCCTGCTAGCCCGACTCGGTGAAAAATGACCAAACTTGCCCCTTGGGCCTCTAGGCACGTTTTGAGAAAGTTTAAAACCCCTTAAAACAGTAAGTCCACCCTTCCAAAATGTTACTAAGCTATTAGGCGTACTCCACACACCATCCGATCCTATTCTGGCTAACTCCGGTCATAATGACCGTTTTGCCCCTAAATGCGCCAACACTGCACAAACCCCACCAAACGGTAAAAGGTTCTCTCGAAACCATCCCTGAACAACCTGGCACACTTAACATGACAATATGATCCATTCCTGACCATTTCTAACCAAACCTAGCCAAAATGACCATTTTACCCTTGACAACCCGAACGCGCCCCAAAACAACAGTGGTCCTAAGATATTGAACGGCGGGTCTTGTCACCCACCCCTATTTAACCTAAGGAGGACCTTGCAGTGTTAAACACCCATGACTCGATAAAAATTCCCTAGAGCGTCTCGTAGATGCTTTGCCAGAATACCTTTTCTCCCAATTCCTTGGTTATAATGCACCGTCAAATGACTTGAGAAATATGTAAACCAGGGAATTCTCGAAAGCTCGTTCATAGGTCTTTCCATCAATACGACTCGATCGAATAGATCACTTCCCAAAGCTCCTCATCGCATGGCTCGAAAAGTATAACTTTCGATAACCCCTCGAGCGTCTCGCAAACGCTCCGCCAAGGTTGACTTTTTCTCCAATTCCTTGATTGAAACGCACTGTCAAACGACTTGAGAAATGCATAAATTAAAAAATTTCTGAAAGTATTTCCAGAGTACTTTCCATCGGTACGGTCCGATCAGAAAGGTTGCTTCCCGAAGGCCCCGATCATGTGACACAAAAACAGCTACTTTTGAACCCCTGCGAAGCATATCGTAAACGCTCCGTAGAGATCCCGAGACGATATCTCACACTCCCAAACACCATTTGAACTTTTCAAAAACATGAAAGTTCACGAAAAACCCTAAGAGAACATCGCGGGTGCAACCAATTCCCCTAAAAATTTCCCGGTTGGCTCAATTATCGAGGCAAATTTTAAATGAATACTCCCGATGACGGAGCGTATGCTACATGTGCTGAAATTTTGATCAAATCGACCAAAGTTCGATCAAACGTCAAGATTTAGCCAGTACAATGGGTGCCACGTGGCATTCTAGCAATGGAACAATACTAGCGCATGTGTTACATGCACTAGGGCAAATTTTGGCCAGGCACATATAGCACATGCGCCAAGCCACCCCCTTTGCATATTCCAGGATTGAAAATTAAAGCGAAGCTCTGCAGAAACTACTCCAAAACCTTGAAATCCTATATACATCCCACCTCTCAAACACTTAGGCTAGATTTCATCTTCCCCTAACCCATACACTTCACCTACATAGCCTTCTACCCTATAAAACATCTCCTTCCAGCCCCTCAAGCAAGCTTGAAGCCCTCCAAGCTCAAGTCAAGACATCCACCGAAGATTGCAAGTGTATTGAAAGCAAAAGGTGGTATTCCTTTAATATTCTTGTCTTCCCCCACTCTTCTCTTCTCCCCCCTAGCCTACTTAAGCTATTCTCTATTTTAATCCCCATCTTCTACACCCCCCCTCCTTGCATACTTGAAGCAAGAGGGCTCTTAGTTTATGCCTAAAGGAAAGTTAATGAGAGCCACCGTGTAGGGGGATCTCTCATTAGCCTACTTTAAGATGGTATGGCCTTGGAGCCCCTTGATTATGTGGTGTAGCCTAAAGTCTTGTATGTATTCATGACCCCCTTGCATATTGCTATCTTGCTCATGTCTTGTGTGCTTGGCCTCATTTTTATATTTATGACTATGTTTTACAAAACTTACACTATTCTTACATCTATGCCATTTCTAAGCTCAACATTCCTTTCAAAATGAGAGTTCCCTTGAAGTTTAGGATGATACTCTAGGAAATCATGCCTTAGAAAATCCCCCATTAACCCATAACTCACACTTTTGCATCTTTGCATTCCCACTTGCATAAAAATGGTTTTCAAACTCTCTAATTTTTAAGGTTTCTATTCTTTCAAGTTTAGTGGTTGAAATGACCCATGAAACCCTCTCTTGAGTGGTCTCCCTTTTGTATTGGCCATAGAAGCCTTAAATTGTTAAAATAATTTCCTTCTCTTTTTATTCTTGCACACAAGTGGTTTTCAAACTCTTTGATTCCGAAAGTTTCCATTCTCTCAAGTTTAGTGGTTGAAATGGCCCCATGGAACCCTCTCTTGAGTGGTCTCCCTTTACATTGGCCATGGGAACCCTAACTTGTTGGAATGGTTTCCTTTAAAAATGGTTTTCAAAACCTTTTTCTCAAAAATGGTTTTCAAATATTCATTCTCTCCATCTTTGTATTAAAAATGGTTTTTCAAAGGTTGTCACTATCGTGTTAATTCTTGTCAAGATAATGGTTATAATGGTCCTAAGAAAACCTTCTTCGGAATGGTTTTCAAACACCAACCATATAAACCATATTCTTGGCTAGAGTCAAAATTTTCATGGAAATGATCTTCAAAAGGGTTGTCAACCAAAGTTCTTTGCATAACATTATTGGTTTTCCAAAACTCTTTTAAAAAATGCATAAAACCGCCTTTCAAAACTATCTTCCAATCCAACCCTAGGTTAACTTGACCCTAGTTGTCCACCCTAGGTTAACTTGACCCTAGTTGTCCACCCTAGGTTAACTTGACCCTAGTTATGCACCCTAGTTATCTAACCCTAGGTTAACTCAACCTTAATTAGTTAACCTTACGCCACCTTAACCCTTGGTTAACCTAACCCAAGTTAGTTAACCTTGGGTCACTCCTAACCTTAGGCCAACCCAACCTAGGTTAATATACTTCAAGCTTCCAACTCATGAACCCTTTTCAAATGATCTTTCAATTCAAAACTATTCTGATAACCCATTTTTCTAAAACCTCCTACTCTCTTAAGATTTTGAAAACCAACTCCATAATCCTTTTCAAATACTCCAACACTCCATCTTCAAAGTATTTCCAAAAATATTTTCAAGAACTCATAATCCGAATGTGTCCCTACCCCTTTTATAGTTAAGGACTCCAAAGGAAGGTGATATATCAAAAACAACCTCCAAAGTTATCCATATTAGAGTTCCAAAGTCCTAGGTGTTTTCAAAAACCACTTTCGAAAACTCTTCAAAGACCAATTTACCAAAACACTCCAAAATCACACCTCTAAGGTTTTCAAAGCATGACTACAAAACATTTTCAAAACTCTCTTGAGTTATTCCAAAGCATTTCCAAAACACTCTCGAGTTGTTCCAAAAACATTTCAAAACACTTCAAAATTCCATTTCAAAGAGTTTCAAAGTTCTACTCCAAAAGCACTCCAACATCCGATTTCAAATCAAAATTCTCAAGTCGCCTTTTCAAAAACCACAAAGTGTCTTCAAACCATTATAAAGATCTCAAAATATCCTCAAAACTTTCCAAAGGCCTTAATGCGCCTATTTTCTATCGAGGTCTTGCCCGAACTACGAATGACCTGATTCTCACCAAATGAGATACGTAGGCAACTTAAAATGGTGCGGTCATAACTTCTATTTCAACTCCAATCCCCTTTTAAAAAATTTCAATCAATTCAAAGTTTCTATTTCAAACTCTTTCAAAACCCCCATATCTTCAAACTGTCATGCATCGCTCATCCTAAAAGTGGTGACTAAACCCTGTTTTCAAAATTCTAAAAGTGGATATTAAGTGGATAATAGTAACCGGTTATTCTAGTGAGTGAACAAAAGGTGATTAGACATATAGGTACCGAAAGGGCGGGGTAGGGTGATGATCTTAGGATATCTTTCCTACACGTAACCAATCCCAGATCATAGATTTCTGTTTTCAAAAGACCAAAATAGAGTTATTTTCAAAAAAGGGGCTTAAATCTTTCCAAAGGTTGCCAAACAACCTATCTTCTTAAAACCCTCTCTTGAGGGAGTTTTCAAAATCTTTTCCAAAAGTCCTAAGTTTAATCTTTGGATTAATACTTAGTTTTAGGTGCCCTAACTCACCTTAATCAAGTTAGGTGGTGACTCCTCTTTTCTAAAAAACCCTAAATTAAACCAATCTCAATTCAAACCTAGTTGTACTCGTCCTTCTAGGAGGATGAGTTCTAATAACAGAGTTCCGTGCTTTTGTCTCCGAGCTTAAAGGACCTTGAACCTAAAAAATCGGGGGGCGACAAAAGAGATAGAGTCCCGCCAACCTCCACATTAAAAGAAGAACAAAAACCAAGTATAAAAACTTGGTCTTGCCCAAATTGGGAAGATCGGCCACTAAAGGTCACAAAAACCAAGTGTAAAAACTTGGTCCAGCCCAAATTGAGCAAGTTGGCCAATAAAGGTCACAAAAATCAAGTGTAAAAACTTGGTCCTGCCTAAATTGGGTAGGTCGGCCAATGAAGGTAACAAAAACTAAGTGTAAAAACTTGGTTCTGCCCAAATTGGGCATGTCAGCTAATGAAGGTCACAAAAGCCAAGTGCAAAAACTTGGCCCTGCCCAAATTGGGTAGGTCGGCTATGAAGGTCATAAAAACCAAGTATAAAAACTTGGTCCTGCCCAAATTGGACAAGTCAGCCAATAAAGGTTACAAAAACCAAGTGTAAAAACTTGGTTCTACACAAATTGGGCAGGTCGACCAATGAAGGTCATAAAAATTAAGTGTAAAAACTTGGTCTTGTCCAAATTGGGCAGGTCGGCCAATGAAGGCTACAAAAATCAAGTGTAAAAATTTAACCTAAGTTAGTTAACCCTAGGTCAACCCAACCAAGGTTAGTAAGCGTCAAGGCTCCAATTCAAAGACACCTTTTCAAATGATCTTTTAACACAAAACCATTGTCATAACATACTTTCAAAAATATCTTACTCTCTTGAGATTTCAAAAATCAACTCTAAAACATTTTCAAATACTCCCATACTCTATCTTCAAAAATGCTTCCAAAAAGTTCTCTTAAAATTGTCTTGACAAAAGTGGCTAAACACTTACCATTCCCACAAGCTATTTTCAAAAGCGATTTCACAACTCACAACTCTAAGGTGAACTTAACCCTCTCATGATTAAAGTTTCCTTAGAGAAGTGGCACATCACGTGTGACCTCCTAAGGTTCATATAGGGTGTCGAACCTTAAATGCTTTTCAAAAACTTTTTTCAAAGGTCTTTTTCAAACATCACACTCTTGAAGTAACCATAATTCTTCCTTGGTTAGAATTGTTAAAGTTTAAGTGAGACATTCAAGAAAGGTTCTACAACCCAAAAGTTTTAAAAACCATTGGGAACTCTCTAGCCCTTTTTTCAAACACGTTTTCAAAACTTATAATTTTAAAGGGGTTTAGTTCTTCAATGACTAACCTCTTAAAGGTGATGAAACATTAAATATACCTTTCATAAGGTATTATGAACCTATTTTCAAAAAATTTTTGAATACAAGTTCACAAGAGTATTTCCAATCCAAACTCTACCTTCAAAGTTTTCAAAACAAGACTCCAAAAACATACTTCAAAACATTTCCCAAACTCCCTTGAGTTAGTTTCAAACCTTTTCAAAAATTCCTTTGAGTTGTTTCAAAGTACTTCCAAAACTCGCTTGACTTGTTTCAAAAATATTTCAAAACTCTCTTGAGTTAATTTAAAAAAATTTTAAAATCATCTTCAAACACGATTTCAAAAACACTCTAAACATCCCAAGTCCTATTTCAAAAGTATTTTTTTCAATTCTCAAGTTCTCTTTTTCCAAAGGTCTCAATGTGTCTTCAAACCAATCCAAAGGCCCCAATGTGCCTCTTTTCTATCAGGCCCTTACCCGAACTACGAATGACCTGATTCTCGTCAAATGAGATACGTAGGCAACCTAAAATGGTGCGGTCATAACCTTTATTTCAACTCAAGTTCCCTTTTCAAAAGTTTCTATCAATTCAAGATTTCTATCTCAAATCCTTTTAAAACTTTTATATTTTCAAACATCTTTTTTAAAACATACATCTTGCATCATTCATCCAAAAAGTAATGACCAAACCCATTTTTCAAAATTCTAAAGTGGATATTAGCAACCGATTATTCAAGTGAATAAATTAAGAGTGATTAGACATGTAGGTACTGAAAGGGCAGTGTAGGATGATGATCTTAGAATGTCTTCTATACACGTAACCAACCCCTGAGCCATAGATTTCTAGTTTCAAAGACTAACCTGGAGTTATGTTTTCAAAAGGACTTTAAAAATATTTTAAAAGGTTGCTAAAAACCTCTTTTCCAAAAAACTTTCTTAAGAAGGACACTTTCAAAATGATTTCAAAAAACCTAAGTTTAGTTCTCGGATTATACTTAGTTTTAGGTGACCTAACCCATTTTTAACTATGCTATGTGGCGACTCCAAATTTTTTTTGAAAGCCTTTATTTAAATCAATTTCAAGGTAAAATCTAGTCGCATTCGCCATTCTAAGAAGATGAGTTCTAATGAGATAATACAGTGCTTTTTTTTTTAGCCAAGAAGGCTTGGATAAAAACCGGGGTGCGACACTAACTTAATTTATTTCCAAAATATCCTTTCATTATAAATAAACCAATTTAGTTATAAGAATTACTATGTATATATATTATATAGAGTTTAAATATACCAGTTATAGAAAGTGAAAAACACGAAAAAAGAATTGGACAAATTCAATCTAATCAACATTATTTTACACTTCTCTTTACAATCTAATCAACTATTGATAAAAAAAAAAAAAAATCAGCCCAATAGAATTACAAGCCTGGTTTTATTTTTATTTGGTTGGTTGCCAAAAATATTGCTTGGTTTGCAAGAAAATGAAGAAAAGAAAATAAGTTCAAGTACAAATTTATCATGTTTTTCAAGCAACAAACAAATAGTAAGAACATCAGAAAATACAGTAACAAAGCGGTATAAATTGAGATTAGGAAAAAAATCTCACTAGTTTCCTAAAAGCAGAGGACTTGTGGGAGAGCAAGTTTATGTGTGTGTGGGTATACATACATATATATATATATATATATATATATACACTATATATTATAGCATAATGACAAGAGGTCATTGAAACTGAAAGTCTTAATTATTTTTTCTCCAAATTTTGATTTTTTAAAAACATAAAATCCAAATGTCATATTATTATTGGTTCCTACTAATAAATTTATTATTTATTCTAATCTTCGTAAATTCTATTCAATGATAGTTATGGTTACATTTTTAAATTTCTCGAATTATAATCTTCTAAAAATCTTTATTAATCATAAAGAGATTTTAAATTTCTAAAATAGAAAGAACATGTCACTAAATTCTTAAGATTTTTTTTATATACAATATATATATATATTATATTTATCAAAATATCATTGATTCTTTCTAACATTTTTCTTATTTCTTCTTAAATCTATATTATATATTATAGGAATAGGTTAGGATGTCTTTGAGTTTCAAAGTCTTGATCTATTTTTCTTAATTTTTTAAATTTAAAATGATAAAAAATACACATGTCATGAAATCATTGTTTATCTAATTAATATGGTAGTGTTTCTTGAATTGTCACCCTTTCAATATAGAAACTTTGAAAGTTATTAAAGATAAAAATATATTATCGGTTATTTGTAATAAATATAGTAACTAAAACTAACAATCTACTCAAATCCCTATAAGTAATGCTATTTTCAAAGAAATTGAACTTTTTAAAATTATTATATATTCGTTTTTCTCCCGTTAGATTTACCCAAATCTAAGAAAGATGACATTAAGGAAGGTTAATAAGCTTATAGAATAACAATTAATGAAGAAGATAAATAACTTTTACTTTGTCCATTAGGATTTTTTTAGTGTATATTATAATATACTTAAGATTCTATATATTGGCTTAAATACAATTTTATTTTAATGAACTTACAACATATAATCTTTTAGATAATGAAAAAAGACATACGTATGAAAAAAGGTTAATGATGTCTCACTGCTAGGAACAAATAACGAATCACTAGTTCATTTTACATTGAATAACTCTATTTGGTTATATTAAATAATAAATACAAAATTTGACACACGTAAAGTATACTAACTTTTTTATTAAATAGTTTTACATACAAACATTATTCATGTATGAAATTAAAAGATTTATCTATATTTATTTTAATTAACTTATGAAAATTCAATTAATTTTCTTTCACTATTAATTTATATTTTTTTTTCAGAAAATAAATTGTAATAATATTGTTTTATTAATTGAAATGACTATTTCTTAATGGTTGTTAGACATATATTCATATCTTTCTTTTTATAATTTATATTTATTTCTTTCGAATTATGAATATAACTCAATAAACTTAATGTCGAAATTTAATTAATGTATTTACTTCCAATAAACAAATGTATATTAAAAGTGTAACTTAATAATTAGTACATAAATTTTTTTTGTACATTTTTTTTCTCTTTATGGCTATTATAGTAGAGAAAATTTGGTTAACATGTTTAGTCTAAATGCTCTTTATGACGAAAATTATCCCATAGATGTTGTATCGTTTAATATCATATTGTAATTATACGATCCTATAAAACTTTTTGTTTGTAAAAAATTATTTAAAAAATCAACTTATAATTCTATATTTGTGGTACGTGCTATGCACGAGTTAACTACTAGTATATATATGTTTGGGACGGGTGTGCACACTTGCAACATAGTCCCGATTGATGAAGCTAACACTACACCAACTGCAGTAGCTGTACACACACACACATGGGTCATTTCTCTCATTGCCAGCAATTTTTCTACTTGCTATTGCTGATTTGATCCTCTTTATTTTGCAATATGTGGTCGTTTTTAGCTTTTAGATGATAGGGTTTCAAGAGGAAACACAATTTTATCAGTTATTATATCAATTATGAGCTACTAGAGCAATTCGATAATGAGCGTGATATTGAAATCAGCGACAAAACGGGGAATAGATAGTGTGGTGAAAAGATTTGGCAAAAATTAGGTAGGGGTTATGGGCAGCAGGGGAGCATGATATGTGGTGGGGTTGGTAAGTGAGGGTTCTGCACAGCGGAAACGACAAGTTGAGAGGGGGGGGGGGGCGGCGGGGGCTGTGCCGTGGGGTGTGTTTAATGTGTGGTCAGTGTTTAAGGGTAGGGTAAGGAGAAGGCGGTTGTGGAGGGGGAGGAGAGGATGTTGGCTATAAGTTGCGCTAGATGGGTGTAGTGCAATGGAAAGTGAAGAAGAAAAAGAGAGAGGAAGAAACAGAAAGATAAATAGACCGAGTTGACCAAAAGGTTGAAGGGTAAAATTGTAACTTTAGTTTCTCAGTTGACAGTGTTAGCTTTGGTAAGTTCTTTGATAGATCAAGGGGTGTATGTGTAGCATTTTATAAATGAGGGAGGTAAAGTAAAAATTCGACATAGTTGAGGGGGTATTGATGTAATTAATCTTAGATAATATTGAGTACTCGGTACTAATTCCTATTAAATGGTGACACATAGTGAGTGAATACGTCAGCAACTTGAATTTGTGGGATAGTAAAAAAACTTTTAAAGAAAAATATTACATGGCAAAATTTGATAGGGTGTTTACTTAAAAGTCTCTCCACTACACAAATTAAGGTTACTAATATATTCTCACACCACATGTCATCATTTGATAAGAATTATTACCGAGTACTCAGTACTATTTTTCATTGAACTAACCTCTGAATGTTTCGCATGTCAACTAACCAAGGCATAACTGTCGACGATATAAATACAAACTTCTAGGATAAGGAAGAAGCGTATGAATTTGAAATCGAAAGTTTCACAAGAATTTACATGTCACAATTCCCTTATTACCATATCATTTCAATTCAACATCAAGTGTGATCAACACAAGAAGTTTATTAAGAAAACAACTATGACAGAACCACTAACGACGGATCTTTTTCTTTTGCAATGTCTATTTTGGAGTTAATTGCTCACAATTTCAAATATTACAAAATCAATTCCACATACCAATGACAATTCCTTTTCTCCCTGATCATTCCCCCCATTATGGTATTGCAGCATGAGGAGACTCTAATATCAAGTACCACTGAGGTGGTAATTGAGTTAGCTTCAACAGCAAGGCTTAAAACTCCGCTCTTCTCTTAACAGTTGCGTGTTCGAATTTGCTTGCAATAGTAGTTGCATAAACCAAATGCTGTTAAAAAGAGGCTAAATATCGCTTGCATTTCAGTGGGGTTGAGGTGACCGGCTAGCCCTTCCTAGGTCAATAGCTATGGCTCAAATTGGACATTTTGTAGTGAGTAGGAACTCCTATAGTCACACCCAAAGAAGGTTACTACGCTGGTCGCCTTTTCTCACCTATTTTGCTCAAAAAAAAAAAAAAAAAGACTGCAATATCAAGCTAATAATAGTTTCTATGCAGGGGCAACGCCACTCATGATTGAGTGGTGTCACCTGAACACCTTGAAACTTTTTTATTTTTTATTTACTAGCTATAGGGCTTTATTTGGGTAAGGCTATAGCATCTTTTATTTCATTTTGAAGGTATTTTAACCCCCTAAATCTATTTATTGAACGCTACAGTAACTTTAAGAGCGTGTTTAGACTTGGGAGAGAGAAGTGAAGGGAAGGGAAGGGAAGGGAAGAAAAGGCATGAGCAAATGCAAGAGACTCTGCCAATATGCTTTCTAGACTTCAAACAGTTTCAGAACTAGATGAAACTTTATCCCGATGCGAAAATTGAAAACAACTCGTAGGCTATGTTTGGTACAAGAGAATGAAAATGAATGGGAATGTGATGATAATGAGAATGTAATGGTCATTCTTATTCTCTTGTTTGGTGAAACCAATGAACAATACTAGAACAAAATGAAATAGAATTTTAGTGTGTAATATGAAAATTCAGTATTATGTTATATACATAATATTAAAAGTATTATATATTATTTATAAAATATTATTGAGCATTTGTGATGATGGTCATGGCGGCGGCGGCGAAGCGGTGGTAGCGGCGGTGTGAGTATTGGGTGGTGGTGGGGAGGTGGAAATTTTCAACTTTTAATTTTTTTTTAATTTTTAACTTTTTATTTTTAAAGAAACTTGACAACAAAAATCTTACCAAGTTTTGTTTTATGTTCTGTCTTATGTGAGAATAGAATGATCATTCCTACTCTTGAAATAAAGAATGGTCATTCCAATAAAATATCAGAATTGTCATTCCAACTTTAAATAATGGTACCAAACAAGAAAATGAGAATAAAAATTCTATTCCATTGCATTCCCTTGTACTAAGCATAGCCTTAGACTCTATCATACTACATCCAGGTAATTTAGACATGCTCCTTTATTTCATGAGATCCAAATTCTCTCAGCATCATCAAACCTACTAGCATCAGCATAAATGTTGGCCAAAAGTGTTGGGTTTTCGGCTAGTGTTTGAAGAAGTTTGTTTCCAATCACCCAAGCATTTTTCACATGTTACTTCATTACATATCAATTTTCTGGACTGGGGAGTCTTCACTTTTCTTGCCTTCTCTTGGCTTAGGTGACTATATAATATTGCACTCCCTTTATACTAGCGCATAGATTAGTCTAGATTCATCACTAATTAACTCCCTAGTTCCCATAAACTTAGGAGACTGACAACTTTGGAATACTAACAGACACTTGACTCTTGACCATAATAAGATTTTTCAAGACTCCAACATCATTCCAGGAAATTTTAGATTATTTCCAACACTCCTCATAATTTGTAATTTTCTTTTTCTTCAAATTCTTGAAAGACTCACAAACTCCAGCTGCATTTTTTTATGAACCCTTGATGAAGTGTTAGTGATGCTCTTGCACATCCAAAGTGGCCTTGCTTCATGACTTGTAAACCATCAGATTCTTTTGCAGCAGGTTGTATGTTCCTGAATTGCTTGGATTTGCTCATTTGATGACCTTTTCCCTTTACTGTACATCTCCATAACTCCTTACAACTCTATCAAATTTTATGTTTTGAGCTTCCGCTGCCTCCAACAAATTTGGTATCAGAGCTTCAAGGTTTGTCATAATTTGAGCGTTATTCAAAAAAGCAAGAGTTAGCCAGAAACGGCCAACCAAAGAAAAGAAAAAGCGATCTTTTCCGATTGATTGCAAGTTCTGAAGATTTACAATTATATGAACACAAACATATTAGGTACATACGTAATATATATATATATATATTATTAGATGTATAGATTATAAAAAAAGTCAAAAATGAGATAGGACATTTGGCTGTTTTGTTAGAGAGAGATTTTTGCACTGCCAACTAACCATAGTCAAGTTCAAAACTGAACCAATTAGCCAGGCATCCAAGCTCAAAACTCTATCCTCTGGTTGGTTCCTTAAAAAATGCACGAATAAGAAAACAAAAATTAAATTCCTACACCTCAAAAATTATTTTTTGATTTTTTTTCTCAGCTTTTTCGGCAACCAAAGGACGAAAAATCCTTTCATCCTATGTTTCCTCTCCTCTCTTAGCTGACTAACACAAAGAAAATAGTTTTTATTTATTTATTTTTTTTTTTTGCTTCTTGTGAAAAAGTTTAGACTGGGCTTAGGTTGGGTTGAAGTGGACTAAAAAATGAATGGGTTAGCTACAGTCAAATTGGGCTAAACATTTTTTTTTTTGGATTTATTTATCCTAGGCTACAACCTAGGAGAGCATTTGGGGTAGCACTGCCATGGCTGGGCTACCTTCAACTACTGTAGAATCAGCACAATAATAATCACCAAGCTCCCTGATCGATCTCATGGTACTGACATACTTTCATTATAAGTCTATCAACTTTGATGTAATATGTATACATATGAAAGTTGCTTCTAAACCCATTCTTTGTCGTGCCGGTGACTTGAATTGAAATCCAACCATTTTAGTAACTCAAATTGCTTCTAGGAAAAAACATATTATGTGCAACAGTCGAATGAAAAATAACATAAACAAGATAATGCTCTTTACCATTTTGGCCATGTCTAGGAGGCATCTTCCTAAAACTTCAAATTCAAAACAAGTAGTCTGAGACCAGGGGACCATAGTTGGGACACCAGGTATAACAAGGGACACAAGTCCCCCACGCACAAGCTCTTGTGCTCTTGCATTCAGGAATGACTCGAAATGCTTAGCAAATTGAGATGAATAAGCTTCTGAAACTTCAATTCCGGTGCTTATATAGTGAATTCTCCCCTTATTCCATGCAGGTGAGTTCTTGTCAAGAACCACTTTCGGAACTTCCGAGAGTCAGTTGAGTGCTGATGATGAGTAAACAAAATGAAGGGAGCCCTTTGGGAAAAGGAGGTCATGAAAAGATCCAGGTACTCCAGCTGCATAGTATTGCCTTTTGGGTGGAAGCGAAGCAAAAAGAATGTTGAAATCATTGGAGGCAAGGTCACTAAAGAGCACCTGAAATTCAGGGACTTGAGAATTGAGTCCTCCTTCAGATCTGCATTTGAGCTCTACAGCTTCCAGTATGATCTGCATTGCTGCAAATGTATTGGGTCCTGTAGAGCAGCCGAAGTCTGCAATGCGGAATGAATTCGGAGAATGGGACATAAGCTGGTTGATGTCAAGATTCTTGACAATTTCTTTGCGCATGGTTTCATTGGTGGCATCCAGAAATCCTCTCTACAAAAGATAGAAGGTTTAGTTTCACTGTTGTTTTAGATGCACTTATGTTATTGCCATCCTATCATTAGCATTAGTTAAAGCTCGACAAACGGATATGTGTTAGGGATGAAAATAGCGCAGAAAACATACCTGGGGCTGAGAGGATGAGTTCTGGGCATAGCTGTGAGGACCATCTCCTCCATTCCTGGCATAGGATGCAGGTAATGTGTTTATCCTTTCATCTTCCATCTCTCTCTTCTTATTGCCGCCATCTTTAAGAACGGGAAAAAAAAAATTCTAAACCATGTAAATAGTTGAATTAAAATTTCGATCAACAATTAGAATTTTGATTACTCAATTACCATAGGGCATCATGAGTTTCAAATACAAAAACAGCCTCTCAGCACATGCAGTTAGGCCAACAACGGATCCAAGCTTCTTGCTCAGTGGGGGGCAATCTTTACATAGAATTATTTACGAAATTGTTTCAAAATTAATAAATAAAAAAATAATTATATTAAATACTGGCAAAAAAAGGGCGTTGCTTCTGTGCAAAAGCTGTATACGAAAAAATTATGCCTCTCGCTAAAACTAAGATAATTTATAAAATCAAACATACCTCCATAATTGCCACAAGACCTCATAATTTTAAAATTTGAGGGTTGAGATTGTGCTATTTATTTTTTCCAAATTATAAAAGGTTAGTGAAATTCAGTTTTGATAAATAATAGAGATAGTTGATTGAGTGGGGGCAAATGTAGGTGTTAGAAATTCAATGGGGATAATACATTATATTTGCAACCTAGTGTCATATGAATACAAATAAATAAATTAAAAAATAGCAGAAGTTACTAAGGTTAGTAGGGAAAGCTGTCCCCACTGATCCCCCATGAGTAAGACTACGTATATTTAACTCTCCTTAAACCTGCAATGACTCCAGTCTTCTGCATTGAATTGCTTTTTTTTTTTTATTATTTATTCATTAGTATTGGCGTGGCAAATTGGTGGGTTTGAGTTGGGTGTTCATGAGTTATGAGTTCAAATGAGTTAGCCCAAATATATCCAATTAACAAGCGGATTAAATTTAGATAGGCTAAGGTTGAACCTGTTAACTCAAAACCAACCCATTCCCAATACATGATTTTTTTTTGTTTTTTGTTTCTTTTTTTAGGAATTTGTTTGGGAGTTTAAAAATATATCTGTATTTGCTATGCTCCTCATCTTCAATATGTAAATGAGCCAAACCCCACCCCCACACACACGCGCGCGCGCACACACACATATATATATATATATATTTCAATTTTAAATGGGAAATCTTATGGAAAGGAGAAAGAGTTTGTATTTTGTTTCTTCAAAGATTATCTTTGCATCCAGTAATGGTTCATTTCTAGCAAAATTCCTCGAGGAATGCTGATATCCCAGAATCACCACCCATCTGCACATTGACGAGAAAAGAAAAAAAAAGAAAGAGAATCTATCAGATAATTTAAAGAACTTGTCAATGCTCAAAGAATTTCAGACTCAGTAAATACTCTTACCAGTAGGGCCATCAATTCAGATTAATGGGATTCCGCTTCATGTTCTAAGATTGTAACTGAAGAAATCACTGCCAGCTATCAATCCTTCAATTCAATGCCTGATCTAAAAAGCAAATGGGATTCCGCTTCATGTTCTAAGATTGGAACCGAAGAAACCACTGCCCACCTATCAATCCTTCAATTCAATGCCTGATCTAAAAAGCAAATAATCACAATTAAAGATAATTCCTGCAACAATGAAACAGATAGCAAAATTATCCAGGCCATAAATATATGAATATATAAGGAAAGGCATTACATATACAATTGAGAAATCAAAAAGAAACTAAGGCCTTGTTTGGTAATGTTTATTGTTTTATTTTTTATTTTTTTTTTAGAAAAAACAAAAAACGGTGTTTGTTTAAATTTTTTTTTTATTTTTAACAAAATTCGAAAAAAGGAAACTAAAAACACTAAAATAAATGTATTTTCTTTTATCAAAGTATTGGTGTAGAATTTTTGGCACAACGATAACCTATAAACGCCCATCACCAAACCACAAAAAACACAGAGCAAAAACACACAACAAAAATACACAATAAAAAATAAAAACTGACAGCATTACCAAACGAACCCTAATCTCATAAAATAGAGAACACATGAATGGCATCCAGTAGTAACAAGTCGTCGGAGGTTAAACGGAAGACGAAGAAACTGGGATTGTGCCACAGGGCGAGAGAAATTTGGAAAGCCTAATTTGGAATTCAAATAAGGTTGGGTGCCAAATTGGTTTGTTGAGGTTTGTTTTAATTGAATGTTTAATGGGTCTTATAGATCAACCCATTTAAGCCCATTAACAAACAAATATTTTCCAACTAATCTAATAACATTCCATTTATTATACTTATTAGACCCAAACTCATTTAACATGGGTATAGTTGGGCGGATTGATAATTATGAACTAATTTTACTTAGTTTACTGGCCCTAGTCAATTATAACAAGTACTGATTCCACTAGATGAACTTTAACTTTTGTGATTCTCAAAATATTTGTGATAAATAATTCAATTATGTTTTTGTGATTTGAAAAAATAGGTTATGAGCTCAATTCCCTCCCTCCTCGAGAGGAAACAAGAAAAGGTTTTCTTTCTCAAAAACTTAAATATAAAAAAAAATGCTAAGCTTATTTCTCAACAAACAAATCATTACAATAAAATTCTCTTCTTTTTTTTACCCGAAAAATGTCTTGAATTAATCTCGATACTTCCATCATGGACTGAATCTCACATGTATGTCGTGTATTTCCATTGTTCTTTTTCGGTATATTATGAATAATTCTTTCATTTTGCCAAAATGATTATCGGATGAAATTAAAAAAAATTCTTAAAAAAAAGTTCCCGGCAAATATAATTTGTCTATACAAAACAATGAACATTTTTTTTTTTTTTGGTCTGGATCAGTGGACAATGGTTTGACTTTAAAAGCCTAGTAAAACATGTGGATTGGGCTTTAAATTTGAAGAGCACCCAAAGCATTGGCTCCTCTCTCTCTCTCTCTCCAACATTGTTTGCGTAAACTGTACAGAGTACACTGCTGGAAGTTCTCTCTGCATAATGAGTGAGATGAGCAATCAAAGCCAAGTTGAGGACGCAGCAGATGTAATGGCGAAGGCCATGAAAGCGGCGGATGATCTTTACAACGTTCGGGACAAGTATTTTCCGGCAAACCCAGATGAGAAAATCTCGAGATTGCAGGCCGAATCAGATCTCGCTCTCAAGCTCCTCGATTCCATTCCTTCAGGTACTTCCTCAAGCTCTTCAATTCTCCCTTATTAGATTTATGTGTACATACATATATTTATATGTATTAGCCTCATAGTCTCTGTTTGACTGCCGAGAAAAATGTATTAGAGACCTGGAATGAAAATATCCATAAGTTGGTATAATGATTGGGAATATTGGAAGGTTTAAATTCTGGTTTGTTTTGTTAGGGCGTAGTATATTTAGAACTTGTGTATACGTTTCCAATTATAATCATATCTGAAATCTTTGTTGAACAATTTGAAATTGATGGGGAAAGAATCATTGTTGTTGTGAGTCCTTGTTATTAAATTTACTGTGAATTGAACAATTCGCGTGTTTATGTTTTTATGGGTGGCTACTCAATTACGACGTATTGAGGAATATGAAGTGCATAAGTAAATGTCAAAAAGAAGAAATGGAGCAAATGTTGTTAAGGATAATGTCCACATTTGACTTTATTGTCGTTCTGGTTTGAAATTCTGAGTTGCATGATGCAAGAAATGGCACATGTTATTTGATCAGTAAATTTAGCGACCCTTGTAACTGTTTTGCATCTCTCCCTTTTTTTTATCTTATCTACAAGTTAAATCCAAATATTTGACTGAAAAGATTGTGTTGTTAAGGAAGATAATATTATTCTGTGTTTGTTAAAAAACAATAAGACCATTTGATTATTCAAGTAGAGTTCTATGTAACTTGAAAGCTGTTTTATGCTTTGGTATATTTTGGCGTGTTTTTAAATTCTTATTCATATTGGAGATTAGTTTATTTGTATTAAAGTTTAGAAGTGTTCATTTTATTTTAGTTTTTCGGTGAGGAAGAAGTACTCTATTATTATTTTGAAAGCCTGCCAATTGGGTGCATCCTAGGAAGTACAAACACTTCTAAGACGGTGCCGTATCCGTGTCGGACACGTATCGGGCACGCTGAGACCAACGAACAAAATTTCCATTTGTTTCTATCCAAACAGTCGAAACATTTCCGTTTCCCAAGAGACCGAAACGAAACACTACTATTTCCATCAAAACAAGTAGAATATAGAAAAATGCATCAAAATGCATTGCTATATGCTAAAACAATAAGTTGTGTCAACCTGAATTTAAAACTTTTCATAGATGTTGTACAATTTTCATTGAGAAAAATACAAAATATTGTATTGTAATATTTGTCACTTTTCAAATGTTTCCGAAACATCCGAAACATTTTCGAATTATTTCCGAAACGTTTCTGTTTTCGGGCCAACCAAAACGACCTCTTGAAACGAAATTTTGATCCTTGACTGAGACACATATCAGACACCCTAATTGGTGTGTCCTATATTTTTGTTTATTTATTTTTTAATGAACAGGTCCCAGACACATCAATGACCCGTATCCATCACTGAGATACACATGAAACACATGGCAAGTTTAAATTATAAACTTTTTTTCATTATGTCTTTTGTTAAATAGTGATTAAATTATGAATTTAATGGTGTTCTTAATGTTAAATTAACATTATTTTTTTAATATATTTTGTGAAGGTTAAAGTCATGTACATAGTAAATAAAATATAAAAGAAATATATTTTTTGCTATAACCCAGCCATGTCCGTATCCTCAATTTTAAAAAATTATCGTGTCCCGTGTTCGTAGCCATACCTTGTGTCAGTGTCCATGCTTCTTAGGGTGCATCCAAATGTATTTAACATTTATTCTGTGGGATCTTTTATAAGAATTTAAAATCATTTATTCGTTTAATATTTTCATAAATGCGACGGATAGGTAAACTGTGCATGTTTCTTGTTAACTCTAGGTAATTTATTGTTTTGCATGTGCAACTGTATCTACCATAGCTAGATTATTTATATTTGTGACTTTGATGCTAATTGCATGAATAATTGCTTGTATCTTTTCTGCTGAAGCTGGTGGTCTACTATGTTTGGCCTTGAGGAAATAAATAGATTAACAACAGGCATTGACTTACTGTTTGTAGAGCTCGATAATCATAATGGAATGCCATGCTATTTTGATTTATCCACTGATACAACTGACAGTTAAATTTGCTTGTTAATCCAGTGGTCAAAAAGTGATTTTCTCTGTCCTTTTCTGCATTGTATGGTTTTAGTTATGATTATGTTTTTCACAATGCAAAACTTATGTGTTTGTGTGCAGAACAAAGGAAATTACCTATGCAACGTGCAACATATGAATATTTGAGAGGAAAGATAATGGATGTGTTTCCTAATTATACGAAAGAAGCAGAGGATCATCTCTCAAAAGCTGTAAGTAAGAAAAATTTTAGTCCTGGTTGTTTCATGTGCTGCACTGCTCAGGCTGAGGGTTATGTTTTGAAATTGGCCATTGTAAATCCAGGTGAAGTTGAATCCATCTCTGGCTGATGCTTGGCTATGCTTAGGAAATGCAATTTGGAAGAAGGGAGATCTACCTTCAGCAAAGAACTGCTTTACACTTGCACTAAGCAAGGTTGTATTTTTTAGTTCAGAATTTCAAATAGATTTCCTCTGGAAAGAACAGTGATGTCTTCTTGAATTCCATCTTTGCATATATTCAACTTCAAATAAGTTTATGCATCATGCAGGGTACAAACAAAAAGATACTTTGTCAATTATCAATGCTAGAAAGAAGAATGGCTCAAGGCAAGGATCTTCTTTCTGTTTTCTTTTATGGTCACGTTATTCTTGGGTTCTTTGTTCTTTTGGAGATAACTTGGTTGTTTGAGGTGTGCCCTCTATTTTAGAACTGGAACACTTGGCTATTTGGGACTTATTCTGGTCAACATCTAACAGTCTGGTCTGCAGCCCAGACAATTTCATGCAGAGGGCTGTCTGAGGATGATTCCTTCTGGCCTGCAACTCTCCAATTTTACTCTCATAAGATAGTTGGAATGCTGAGGTTGAAAATATCTGGCATTAAGTGTTACCATTGACTGCTGAATGCTTCATTTGTAATTTCCATCCTATAGGGATCAATCTTGCTTATAAAAAATAAAAATAAAAGAGAGAGAGAGAGAGAGGCATTAATTTATTCTGATGCCTTTTTATCTTATCTCTTCAGAATTTTGTGGCAAGAAACTTAATGCCTTTTATCTTATCTTATAAGTCTGTAGCCATTCAAGCACCACTGTAACCTATCATGATCAGATTTCTTCTCTTCTAATGCTTGCAAAATAAATATATAAAAATACCTAAAGAGATGAATTAATTAATAAATAACAATAAGAAGAACGAAGGATAGAAAGAAAACAAGAAAGGAAAGTTGTCCTAATTTTCAGTGTATTTTGATGCATTAACATTAATTAATTGACATTCATTTCTATACATTCTTTGCAGTAAGTTTATCTTAGGAGATTAATGAATGTGCTCTAGTTAATACGGCACTCTTAATAGATATTTTCCTGGATCTGTTATCGTATTCTTGCTCCAAAGACCTTCACCGGTTTTTCTTTTTATGTATTTATCTATCAAAAGAAAAAACATTTACCACTTTGTCTGTGTTATTTTGATTTTGAGCTCTGAATCCTTCTTTCTGTTTTGCTGCTTCCAGTTTCCGTTGATGCCTTTTAATCTAGTACCTCTTATGGTATCGATGGAAGCAACAGTCCTGGAAATGGTGAATTTTGTTGGAATTTTTGTGTTCATGACTTACTTTATACCCTTCTATTGCTGTCATATTTGTTGTTATATCGAATACAATCTGGTAATCATCAAATTTAACTACTCGAGAAACTATGGAAGTACAAACCCCATATATATGGGGCAAGTATCCTTCTGAAAAATGTAAATAGGGCATATTTTCTATAGTCACTTCCAAAAAAAAAAAAAAGAAAGTAAAATATGTTTTCCTATCATAGAAAATTAGGATCCGTTGGACTGGCATCCCTATAAGTTCAAATAAGAAAGTAACCTCATTCTCATACAACAATATGATGTGAGGAGCTTTACTTATTTATAATATATATTTGATGTGGGGAGCTTTATGCGTGGTCTCTGACTTTCACTCTGTGGGTTGCTAAGGCTGCATGACATGAAAAATGAACTTTGGTTTCAAGTAATTTGTAATCTGATTGCAACAAATGGAAGCATTGCAGAGGTCACTCTCCTTTTGAGGCATAGGATGTGCATGACTCATAATGTAAACGCATTCATCTGCTTAGCTAATTCTTTGTTCTCTTTCTAGGTGCTGATAATCAGGCAGAGATTGTGGAGGAAAGCATCAAACACGCTAAGGATGCTATAACGCTGGATGTGAAGGATGGGAATTCTTGGTGTAAGGCTTTGTATCAGATATAATTTGGCTAAAAAAATACTTTGAATTTCTTTGACTCCGTATATATTCACATGCAGAAAGTTGCATCATGTATTATATTCTTTTCTTACTTAGTGGAGAAGATACAAAATGTGTTCATGTACATGTCCAATATCAAGCAACCTTTCTAGCAAGTGTACTTTGTTAAAATAATGGTTTGACTATTCCTCTGCTCCTATCTATGAACATGCATATCAGATGCCTGCATGCATACAAACAGACAGACAAATATATATTTTTGCGTACATAGATATGATACTAGCACATAAGCACCTACTTATAGGGTTCTAATTTTCTTGACGTCTATTAAAAGGGCAGTGCTCTTCCTAGGTGCCAAACATTTGCTTCTGCAAATCACTTCAGCTTCATGTTGTGAAAGGAAAAATCAAAGTCCACAAAAGAATCTTTCTCTTGTTTCTCCCTCTCTCACACCCAAACATCTCAATATTCCTTTCTCTATGTTGCTTTTTGCAATCACGGTGTTGGCTAACCCTTCCTTGTCTTGGGCGGCACAAAAATCACCATAATCTCATTGCACTTGTTAAAAGAGATGAAGTGTTTTGATATACCATAATTCCATCAGTCCAAAAGGGCTTGTAAGATGGGAGGCTGATATTTGCTGGACAAAACTGGATGTTGATCCTCTAGGGAAGAGTCTTAAGGAGAAATTGCTATTTTTTGGTCATCAACTAAGGTTGCACAAACCATGGTGGTGAGGTGTTGCAGGATGTGATTGCTTTTACTTCCCCCCTCCAAAAGTTAAGCACCAGATATCAACATCCCAGATATGGTTGTGATGTAACCAATAGAGATCATTTAATGATGTAATTTGATAGCATAATATTCTAAATACCTTCTCAGGTAAGCTTATAAATATATCCACAAACATAGGGGGAAAGGTAGAAAGTGCTAATGCCATAAAAACCAGAATCACCATTCAATCAAAAGAAAATAAAATAAAATGATCAGAGAAAAAGTCAGCCACAAAACCTAAGAACAATAGACCCATTAGTCAATTGATTACTCCTTTTTCATAAAATGCACAGTGTGATTATAATGTATGAAACGTTGATTAAAAATTGAAGGAGAATGCAAGAAGTAGAAGAAACAAACAAAATCTGAATATAGGCATACTTAAACACACTAGCATATGCATGGAGATTATTTATTTATTTATTTATTTATTTTGATGAGTAATATGCATGGAGATAGACAAGCAGTGCAAGGATAAGTTGATTTTGGGGCTTTTTTTACTGTAAAAAAGAAGAAGGAAGGAAGAGTAGACATCTCCCTATGCTGGTTGTTATGTATAGTCAATTACACTCAGCAAAAAAGAATAGCCAACATGGTTTTATAGTGCTAGTCCACATTGCACCTCAAGTTGGTGCAAATAAATCACACATACTGAGCTTGCTAAGGATACAATTGAAAATAACACTTGAAAGCCCTTTAGTAAGTATCTCTCCTAATTGAAAATAACACTTGACAACCTCATATACACGTCCCCAAACTTAGCTTCAGCAATACATCTTTTCTTGCATTGAAGGAAATTACATTTGTGTTGTACAAAATGTGCTAGTTCTTAAGCATAGAAGTGATCCTAAGTGAGGTGAATGAGGATGACTTGCTAGAAGGTTGGGTGTGTAGCTGAGGGGAATGAATGTTGGGGTGGTTGTTTTTCTTCCATTTTTTTTTTTTTGATAAGTTAAAAGGATATGTATAAAAACACATCAAGGGGATGCAACCCATTTACAAGTAACATAGCCTATATAGTGGGGAATTCCAAAAAGAAGCTATACAACATCTGCAAAAGACAAGTCCCCATTGAAGTAAATAAAAGTATAAGAAAAGTCGCCAAAATTTCCTTGCAACCAAAAATGGAAACTATGCAAAAAGGCTAATTTACGATATCGAATTCTGCCTCCTCAAAAGTGCATCTGTTTCGCTCCCTCCTAATACAGCCCATCAAGCACAGGGGAGCCACAAGCCAATCATTTTTTGTTCTCTTTGATTGACCAACCTCCATCCCAACTCTCCAAAAGATGAATAACTGACACCAACACACCCAACTAACTCCAACAATTGCAAAAAGAAGGCTCCAAAGTTCTCTTGCAATATCGCCAAACAGTATGGGAGCCTTTCAGCTTGACAATGCAATGAGAGAAGATTAACCATTTTCTCTGCTTTTCTGCACATGCAACACCAATTAGGGAGCATGTTACCCCTTCTCATTTGAGACAGGCAAGAGCTGCAAGACAATTGGAGAAACAGTAGCTACCACCGCAATCAGAAAAGGAGACAGAAAGAGGCAGAGAGAATGGGATGTGTTGAGGAGAGGAAGGGAGAAACGTTATTTGGTGTACCTTTTGACATTTGTGAGCTTATTATCCTTTCACAACTTGAAGCTTTAAAGACACCTTTCAACCAGTATATCTATAGCAATAAGGCCACCCTATGTAGTATCCTTGTTTATTCCATCTGCCACATATTTGCTTACCAAGGTTCTGGTTCCTAAAGTTTTATCTCCTTATTAAGTTTAATGTCTTATATTCTCTTTCTTTAACATCTTTACATCTTACTGACAGACAACCTAGGAAATGCATGGCTCACATGTTTCTTTGTGACCGGGGCATGGGATCACAGCAAACTTCTGCAATCTTTAAAAGCATATCAAAATGCTGTATGTGTGAGCAGTATTAAGTTTTCTTATGAATCCAATTTCTGATGGATCTTTTGTGATTATTTTCTGTTAACGAATTTTTCTATGATTTTCTTTGTACAGATATAAATTCAACTTTTCTGTTATAATTTCTGCCTTTCAGAAGTATGAAGTATGTTCTCACATTTTGTGATATGTATCAGGAGAAAGATGAGAGCATGAATTCCAACCCCGATCTCTATTTCAACTGTGCCACAGTAAGTTTTTTTTTTTTCTAACCCAAATTTTCTCCCTTCTAAATTTTATCAGATAATATGATGTTCTGGGAAGTTTATTTTTTTGATATTTTGGCTGCTATAACTGACGCTTCTTCAAATATGTGATTCTGTTGTGTAACCTTTCTTTCTAGTTAATTTGTTTTAGGTTGTGGGTTTCCTCTCACTAGTTTGAAACTAGAGATTATGCAAATTAAGAATATAATAGTTTACTGCTTCTAAAATTTGGAATAGCAATGTTGGATTAGTTTTGATTGACCAGTTTTGTTGTCGTGGTTTGGTGATTAAAAAGATGGAGAATATACCTGAATGAGCGATGGGAGAGGTGCTACCTGAGTGTTCTGTGGTTGACATTACGTATCACCAGGGCATATGCAGAACAAGTTGTACTTGATGGCATAGGAGGGTTGGTCTTCTAGTTTTATGAAATAATGCATGCATAATGTGAAGTGTGAGACATCGCCAAAGTGAGTCGGGTGGCTTGGATTAGTACAATGTAGGCCAATTCTCTGCACAAGTGGGACAGAGCAAATGTAGTTCAAGTAGAGGCACCTAAGGCTAAGGGGATTTGCAAAAATTCTCTGGGTTGGGGCAATGATATGTGATATGGTGATATGGCCAAAGCAAGATTCACATGTTAACCCCAAATTGCTGGGAGGGTAGTCAAGTCGAGTTTATTTTTAAGCCAATTAATATATTTCAGATTGAACTGTAAAATTTTACACGGAAATTGAAAAATGGAGGCAGAGCTTCTTCTTTTTTTTTTTTTATCTCTTTAACATATAACCTTTAAGTAAACTATAGTTTTTATATTTTCTGATGGCTATTTGATATAATTCAAATAATTCATTAGCCAATAATGCCAAATGATTTTGAAGTTTCTATGCAAATTGCGTCAATGAGTAGTGTCCTGCTTGCCTGTAATAGTCCTTGTGGATTGTTGTGCAATTTAGTTGCACTATATTTTGGTTATTTATTATGAATCAAAATATTACTGCTCTGATAATTTGGAGAACTCGGTAAATTCCAACTATATGCGGTCCTGTTACTCTGACCTCAGTCGTAACTCGTTTTAGACTTTCTTGCTCATTTTCATTCCCATTCACAATAAGAAATCCCATGGATCTGTTGTTGGTCAAAGTGAATTTTGGATTGAAATGGATTTAAATTCTTAAAACCTCTGAAGATCTACCAATCTCTAGATTCAGTTTCGTTGGTTCCTGTTAAGTTTTTCCCTTTCTACATTATCTCTAACTTAATGTTGCTGTTACATAATCGTTCTATTTGCTTGTCCATGATCAGCCATCCGTCCATCTATTAAATTTTGTACTTTCTTTTTTCTTACATTTTTTTGTTAAATGAAATCTCATCTTATCTATCAGCTACATATCTGCAGAGTTACCAAATTCTTGTGTTCAGGTAAACAAATATCTAGAGAACTATGAGAGGGCTCTTAGTGGATTCGAAGCTGCTGCCTCAAGGGATCCTGGTCTCAATGCTGCTGAGGAGGTTCGCAAGATAGTCAACCTTCTTGACAAGTTGGAGAATTTGTTGAGGGTAATGAGTTCCTCCTTCACATGGCAAATATAGTGGTTATGTGAACTTAGTGCTTTCAGTTGATATATAACTGTGGTGACCTTATCTGTTCCTGCTTTACTAGAATGGTTTTTCAGGTATGCCTATCCATTTCATGGACTGCACCATGATGAGACATGGAGGTTCTAGAAGAATGAATGCCCATAAGTTTTGTTGACTTAGTATCAGAATTGAGTACTCATGATGGCCGTGAAGAATTATTATAAAAGACCGTAAGAGAATTCATAGTATGTGCCCATAGTTTTAGAAGTTTTGATATCAATTTTGGTAATAATAACATGAATAAGAGCATTGTTCTCCAACACATTAGGTATTGAACATATGTGAACTCATATCAAAAGGATATGGATATGGGCTTCAGTTATTGAAATGAAATCAGTATGGGTACATATTGGCATGTCCAGAAACATAAGCGGAAGTGGGTGGTGAAGTGGATTTGAAGTTGTGGCGGTGGGGTAGAGCTCCAATATGGTCCTAGTTATTGCTGTTCCAAAGCCATATCAACCTTTTGGCGTTGCTGCTACTTATGCCACTTTAAACTCATTGTTTAGATGGAATTTTTTCCCACTGCCTTCGTAATTTTCTGAATAATATAATTTTTGCATCCTCTAAGTACGTTGCATACCTTTCAATACAGCATTATCAATCATCTATGTGTGGTTAGTTTACTAGTGCTTTGACTACATGTACTGATGACTAGTGTGAACTTTTCAAATATGAGAATTCTGGATATTTTTATAAGTTTTTTTTTTTTGGTGTAAAAATAATCTTGTAACATTCTGTTGGTTTTTGTTCAAAAATAATCTTGCTAAGGCTTGAACTTGTACCTGTTTAGTTGCAGTAATAACATTTTATTCTGCCTATAGTAAATATATCGGTTGTTGAGTGAATTTGAAGTTGTTACTCTTATGTAACTAGGGTGGCAAGTGGCAACTATTGCCCGACACAGTTGCAGTGCTCATGTCAATTCTGCTGTGACATAACTGTGTAGGATATAACCAATAACATACATATCATATCACATTTCAAATTATCTTAGTTTACAATTTTTTGAAGAAAAATAGTCTGATGAATTTGATGCTATTTCAAAACGTATTCATCAATTAATTAATAGATGTCTTTGGTTGAATATAACTTCCATTTTGTTAACAACATTAGTCTTTAAAGTATAGAACCACATAAAATAAAATTTCCGGAAGTCAATGGATTTCTACTTCTGTAATTGAAGAATTTTTGAGGTTTGGCTTTTGATATAATTTGATGCAGGCAAGAGATTCCATAGGCATTTTCACTTCTTCCACTCTTTGTAATTTTCTGCACTTTTAAGCCTTTAAGTCCAGAATTAGCTCGTAGTCCAATGTTTTGCATACTCCTATGAGAAGAACAATTGGAAAAAAAATGAAATTAAAGCATGTCAAATTTTATCCTAGTTCGTCTTCACATACTATAACCATATTATTTTTCATGTAAACAGTTATGAATTGATGGAGAAATAATGTCCCAGGAGATTAGTCCCAATGAGTGGATATCCTGTTATAAAAAAAAATATATGTATGTGTATGTGATGGAGATATAAAGACAAATAGTCTGTTGCAAATATGTTACAAAAAAATTACTTTCTAATTCATATAAAATATGTGCGTAAAAACATGATACATATAATTGTAAGTATAAATTGTTGTATCCATCCTACTTTTTTAGAATTTGTTAAGTCACTGTATTCGAATTATGTCATGCTATGTTTCCTTATCCGTATCAATGCTTCACAAAGGGAAATTCACTATGTATACGATGGACTGGTGTATGCAAATATGATCATCCTTGTCACGGTTACACCGAAGTTTATTTTGAATAATTAAATTCTCTCTTAATTGCTTTTTCCGGATTGATATTGCTTCTTTACCTGCTACCCTCTCTTATCTCATATGATCTAAGTTACATTTTTCACCGAGAGCAGGTTGTGTACTAATATTCCTTTGATTTACAGGGACAAACTAAGGCAAAACGACTTGTTTCTTTGGCATCATCTCTAGTTGTAGTTAATTGTAAGCTACCTGACTTATTCTTTTTTGCTTTATTTGATGGCCTACTGTCCTTTCAAGTGCACCTGTTATCTACCAGTTCATATAATTGAACCTTTCTCCTTTAAGTGAATCCTTCATACAGAAGAGCCACTATAGACCATCTGTCGGAGGGTCTGAACAAAAAGGTTGCAGTTGTTGGGAAAGTGCTATTCTTTGTTATGCATGAGAATGTGGCTCCCTTGTAAGTTCCTTTGATTCAATATTTTACCTTTACTCATCTCTCTCTCTCTCTCTCTCTCTCTCTCTCTATGCACATGTAGTTGTGCTGGGTGTTTAGCCAGAGTCTGCATTTTTGGGGCGTAAGTGTTTTGTGCATCACTGTTCACGTATTGAGGTGGAACTACATTTACTTTGATTCTGCAGATATTATTTGGTCTGTGATTCAAATCAGATTTGCTATGTTCTCACGGTGTATGGGATACGTGATGATGCGGTAAGTTCCGTGACTCGGGTTGAAGTCTTATTAAGGTGGTGATCCTTTTTGACTGGAACTTCTCTTCTCTTTGTCCATATGAAGGCGACTCTAGACATTCTTTGAAGTTTTTTTTCCCTTTTAATTTGAAAAAAAGCAAGAAGAAATCAAAGGAAAGTACTTCAATAGAAAACAAGTAGTAAAATCTAAGAATTAATAGTCTGGATCTTCTGTAATATCTTCAATGGTATCATTGTGATTTCCAGACCCTTTTCATGCAATTATCCCTACCATTCTACTGCCTAATCTATCACCAACTCCAGTGCTATCACTTATCAGTATACCAACAGGCAACAGCGATGATTCTTCATGTTCAGACTTCTCTGTCATCATCATTGTGGTTGTCCTCTTCTTTGTTCGTCCTCATTGTTTTGTTCTTCTTTTTGGCTTCACTGCCACCAATGTGGGAAATCTTTGTTTGTTTATTTGTGTTTTATCTTCATTTTTATCTGTTCATTTCTTCTACACAAATTGTGCTAAATATCCTCGTTTCGAAGGGTGGGTCTAATTTAATAGAAAGCATTGCTAGTATCTTTGAATTCTTTGGCCTCTCATCTTTCGACATGTTCATTCTTGAGTTAGCAGCATTGTATGACAATTCATAAATGAGTCAAATGCGTGATTATTAACCTAGATCATGCCCTGGTGGGCTTCGACACGCTGGTTGCCCCCTCCTACCCATTTTTGTCGAGCAGGAAAGGAGTTGTTCCCAACCTTCTTCGAATGAGCAGCTATGATTTCCTTTAGTACAGCTTTCATTAACTTAGTATTATACTAAAATTGAGGACCCCTCACAGATTAAAGAAGGAGATCAACTCACACTGTTGGAGCCTAATTACCGTAACGTTGATTTTTCTTGGAAGGGAAAGGTATGTTCGGTCTTTTGGCCTTCCGGATTTCTTTAATTTATTATTTATATAGGCTAGTCATGGTTGAGGAACGTAAACAACTTGTCATCTCAAGAGTAAAATCTATTTCATGCTATATGATATTCTTTGAAGCTATGAATTACTTTATTTCCTGATTCTTAAAGACTTACCATGATAATTTAATATGCATCTTATTATTCCAGTTTTACCAGTTCAAGTCAGTCCGTGTGGATTTCTTGGAACAACTACTTGTGAATGGGAAATCTCTATCTGCTCTTCAAGCAGTTCAGTCGTCAATCCATGCTCAACATAAACCTTGAAAAAGTCGTCACTGTTTCAGTGTTATAGTTTGATTTGTGTGAATGCAATATGTATATGGATTAGGGATAGGAAGAGAGGAAAACACCAACTGTAAATCCTTACCTCGAAGTCCAATTACACCAATGGAGGGAAACAGAATTGGAGCTCCCAGTTTGCTTTAATTCATCGATAGGTTTTTCCAAAACTCTCGTACTTCTCCTCATAGATGTTTGTAATCAGTATGTTTCGTCATGGGTCAATTTACAGAGCATATGCTATTTCTAAATACTGTGTTAATCCTTGTACATTGACGTGGACACTGTACGTTTGGACTGTAATCTCATGCACGTTAATTCATTGCTATATATTTCAAGTTTTCTGGAGTTCTCTGCTTTTCAATTCCGGATTTATTTCCTCCAAGAATTTAATGGTGATACCATTTCCCCACTTTACCACCTTAAGCGCCAAAGCTCTCATGAAAAAATTAATCCTATGCTAGTTCGAGGAGCTTATTGGAGTCCTCATTCAATCAATAAAATGCAGCTTTCACTTGTTTGAGAAGCAGGGTGCCAAGGTCCTATTATGCTCCAAATTCCAATCTATCATCATTACAAACAGCTCTTTCATGGTTTAAGTATGCCATTCATGCAAGCTGTTTAGTGACTTGAAATTGTACAAACAGATGTCTATCTCTATCTTTTTAGTACATTTAGAGGCGACAAATGACGAGGCTGGTTTAATTTTGGGCTTGTCGTACTCGTGCTAGTCCATGCTTGTGCCCAGGACTGTCATGCACGGGCCGTATTAGTGCTGACCTGACCCATTTTACACTATTTTTTCTAATTTCGGCCCTTATTTTTGGAACTTGTCATTTAGGACATGACATAGCTGGCCCGTGGTCTAGTTGCCCCAGATGTAATAGCTATGCTGAGAGCTTAGAACATTTGTTTAGAAACTGTAGTAAGACCAAAGACATCTGGATCTCTCCGAGCGTCTGAAGGATAATCAGTGGTATTCTGGGGAGAGAGGGAAACCTATTCTTGAGTGGATTGGCCACAATTTGACAAAAAAAACTAGGACTATTTATGAAGGTGACATCCGTTGGAACACTCTTTTTGCAACTGCTTTATGGAAACTTTGGAAAGATAGAAATAAAGAAGTTTTTTAAAACTTTGTTTGCAAAACTCGAAGGGAATTTAAAACAGGCTTTTGATTATGCTAAGGATATTGAAGAGGCTTTTCTCCTCCATGCATGATCCTAATGATTGTATAGATAGAAGGCTAATCAAGTGGTGGCCTCCTTCCATAGGTAAAATCAAGCTAAATACAGATGGCTGCACGAGAGAAAATCCAGGTGCTGCAGGTTATGGAGTACTGTTTAGAGAAAGAGGTGTTTGGATTCATGGTTTCTTTGAGAAATTAGAAGATTTCACAAGTATTGAAGCAATGATCTAGGAAATTTACAAAGCATTGACCACAATATTAGAGAAAGGAATTTATGAGGTAGAAGTCAAATCTGACTCTGAGAAAGCAGTCGGTGAAGGCTATGCAAATCAATTACCTCTTTAAGCTCTTATAGAAGACTCAAGATACTTACTCAAGTGTTGCAAAAGTACCATTCAACACACACTTTATTAGAGAAGGGAACAATTTTGCAGCCAAATTAGCAAACATGGGAACTAATCAAGTTGATAGACTTGTAATTTTAGATGATCTACCTGAAGAACTTAGACCTCTTTTAGTGGGAGATATGTTAGATTTTATAGCTACTAGTTCTTAGTTTTGTTGTTGTTCTTTCCGAAGCATAAAAAAAAGGTCTAGTTGCCCTAGCTTGGATCGGCAAGTGTCGTGTTGTATTGATGTTTATTAATTTTTGTTCCATACCAATTAATAAACAGGACGACCAAAATTTAATTTTGTCCCGGCTAAATTCTCGAGCAAGTTGCATCATTCTTTAGATTGTACTGCTGTTCCGGAGACTTTTCACAACCTCGCCTAAGTTGAGGCATGGAGATAATTATTGGAACAAAGGCCCTGATTATGTACTCGAGGTTACATAATCTAGAAAAAAAAAAAATCACTCCGTGAATGGATAGCACCCTTCTAACTGCCTGTATAAAACTTGGGAAAGAGAAGGAAAAGAAAGCGAAAATCACTATTTGTTTTTCATTCTATGTTTAATTCTATCAATGAGAGAAATGGAAGGAAAAAAGAGAAAAAAAAAATAGAGAAAAGGAAGAAAAAAATTTAAATCACACACATACTCTCTCTCTCTCTCCATTTTTTTTCTCATTTTTTTTACAAAATTAGACAAAAAAAGAAAAAATAATTTTCCTTCATTTTCTTTTCCCTAACCCTCCCGTCCCCAAGATCAGTTGTCAAGTGTCTTGGACCCTTCACCTTGTCTCGAATATACTGTTGAGCATTGCTGAGACTCGCGTCTCAAAAACTCTCAACCTAAAGTGAGTCTCTCTTGGCCATTTAAAAAACGGATGACTCTTTATCTCTCTTGGCTATTTAATAATTTATAACTTAAATTTATATTTTTTTTAATTATGTTGATTGATCATAAAAAGTGACTTAAAAAAATTACTTATATCTAACACCATCTTTTAAACAAGCTATTCGAAAAAGTAATTTTTTGAAACTACTTCATAGCTTATAACTTATAAGTTACTTGTCCAAACACCCCTTAGATAAATCATCTCTCTCTCCCTATTGAAAACACATTTATATTCATATTTAAAAAAGTTAACTAGTACAATGTATCTCAATTTCACTAAAAGTTTTTTGAAGTATAGCAAAATATTAATATGTTCAACAATAAAATGAAGATTATGACCTTAAATTTAAATTAATTGAAAATTTTGAATTAGAAAACCATATTTTTCTTTTTAAATGTAAGAATATATTCATTACCGTCTTTTTCAAAATATATAGCTATGTTATTTTAAAATAATTTGATGTTAAACAATATCTAATATACATAATGTAAAATTATGTACATTAAATTTCATGAGTAAATATTTATTTTTTGTATAAAATAAATAACATTCATAGTAATAATTTCGAGATAATATGCCGAAACACACCGCAGTATGTATTCATACCAATAACAAAAATGGTACATTGTTTGGTATTGAGTTGATAACTATGGCCGTATGAGCTCTTGCATTAAGCGGCCGTGTCCTTACTAAAGTTTTAAAAACTGGACCGTTGAGTAAACTAGAAAAGTAATCGAATTAAGAGTTACTAGTTTAAACGTCAGGCTAATCGAAATTGAATCGTGACGTTATAAATATATTATAAGTATATAAATATATATATATATATTTAAAATACAAAAATTCTGAATTCTTGTGACATTTTGTACAATTTGTTAAATTGAGAGAGTGAAAAAATAATAAATTAAGAGAAAAAGGTGGTATACTTGTATACTGGCTCCTCTGTGTATTTATATATATAAATGGAGAGAGAAAGTGTAACATATTGAGAAAAAAAAGTGGTATAAAATGTGGTTCCCAAACATTATATATAAACAAATACATGCATTAATGAGAGAGAGAGAATCATAATAATAAGAGATAAGAGAGAACATTTACTAAAGAGAGAGTGTATCCTATTAATGAGAGGGACCAAAAAAAAAATGCTGTCAACCACTTGGTTTGTATGAAAGTAGTACAAGGAGTTGAACTGGCGTTTTTTTGACGGTTTTACATTCGGTTAAGGGGTTTAACCGTTGGGTTCGCTAGTTTTTTATGAGTTATTTGTCTAAACATTTTTAATGGTTAATCGGACCGGTTTCAAGTTTTATTGGTTGAATGGGTTGATTTGGTCCGGTTTTTAAAATACTACTCCTTAATTACTAGCCCACTTTACACCTCCAAGAACTTTAAAGAAAGAGTAATGTCATACAACCAAAATATATAACTAAAAAATATAACCAGAATAATGTGGTATGCACAGTTGGACAGTTACATCATTACTTTTAATGCATGGATTCTTTAATAAAAAAATAGTTCTTGAAAGATAATTAATGCAAAAAACTTATTAGTTTTCTGTCTGTTCAGTTTCCAAACAGTTTCGTCTCTTCCAAATTGATTCTGGTATTTGATTGCCTGTTAGTGAGGTAAAATCTTTTACATGTAAAATATTTTACAGCATTTTGATGGAAAATAACTTAACGATTCCAACTCTGTAAGTAATTTTATCTTTCAAGAAGTGTCCTTCCTGCGAACTCGAAGAAACACAAAGCAACTGCAATGATAATATGGTAGCTCTCTCTCTCTCTCTCTCTCTCTCTCTCTCTCTCTCTCTCTCTCTTTTGCTGGCTAGATTGTGCATTTTTGCCACACTCACTTCCTACGGGTTGGCTGGATTTCCCATTGTTGTTGGATTATTCTCCCAGTAATTCATTTCTCTCAATCTCTCACAATCTGGCTACGATTAGAGCTGCACCTAAGCATATAACATCATCAAGGAGCTAAGAGCCTAAGACATTACAGCCCATTCAAGTATGCTCTTGAGTTTCAATGGTATTCTCTGTTCTCTATTCGAACTCTCTAGTCCAAATTTCATGGTTAGGTTAAGGGTAATTTGATCTTTGGGTTATGCATCATTCCCCTTCGTTTTAAAATATTTGGCTTTTGTGGTCATAGTTTTGTTGCGTCTGTGATGGAGAATCGTACATGTTTGATGAAATGCCTACAAGATACGAAGATTAATCAGAGAGAAGAAAATAGCTACTGAATATGCACAAGAGATAAAGATAGATAGAGACAGAGAGAGAAAGAGAGAGAGAAAAATACGGAAGTTGAAGAGCCCTTTTAACTTTAAATTTGCAATTACCTCTCTCTTTGACGTGTTATTAGCCAAATCAACGCCACATCATTCTGGTTATATATTTTGGAAGAATAGCATTTTTCTTAAACAAAGAGTAATGCTATATAACTAGAAAATATAACCAGAATGATGTGGTATGCATAGTTGGACAGCCACATCATTACTTTTAATGCATGGATTCTTTAATAAAAAAATAGTTCTTAAAAGATAATTAATGCAAAAAACTTATGAGTTTTTTGTCTGTTCAGTTTCCAAACTGGTTCGTCTCTTCCAAATTGATTCCGATGTTTGATTGCCTGTTAGTGAGGTAAAATCTTTTACATGTAAAATATTTTATATCATTTTGATGGAAAATGACTTAACGATTCCTACTCCGTAAGTCATTTAATCTTTCAAGAAGTGTCCTCCCTGCGAACTCAAAGAAACACAAAGCAACTGCAATGATAATATGATAGCTCTCTCTCTCTCTCTCTCTCTCTCTCTCTTGTTGGCTAGATTGTGCATTTTTGCCACACTCACTTTTTACGGGTTGGCTGGATTTCCCATTGTTGTTGGATTATTCTCCCAGTAATTCATTTCTCTCAATCTCCCACGATCTGGCTACGATTAGAGCTGCACCTAAGCATATAACATCATCAAGGAGCTAAGAGTCTAAGACATTACAACCCATTCAAATATGCCCCTGAGTTTCAATGGTATTCTCTATTCTCTATTCGAACTCTCTAATCCAAATTTTCTAGCTTGGTTAAGGGTAATTTGATCTTAGGGTTGTGCATCATTCCCCTTCGTTTTAAAATATTTGGCTTTTGTGGTCATAGTTTTATTGCGTCTATGATGGAGAATCGTACATGTTTGATGAAATGCCTACGAGATACAAAGATTAATCAGAGAGAAGAAAATAGCCACTGAATATGCACAAGTGATAAAGATAGATCGAGAGAAAGAGAGAGAAAGAGAGAGATACAAATAGAGAGAGAGAAAAATACAGAAGTTGAAGAGCCTTTTTAACTTTAAATTTGCAATTACTTCTCTCTTTGACGTGTTATTAGCCAAATCAGCGCCACATCATTCTGGTTATATTTTCTGGTTATATATTCTAGAAGAATAGCATTTTTCTTAAACAAAGAGTAATGCTATATAACCAAAATATATAACAAAAAAATATAACTAGAATGATGTGGTATGCACAGTTGGACAACCACATCATTACTTTTAATGCATGGATTCTTTAATAAAAAAATAGTTCTTGAAAGATAATTAATGCAAAAAACTTATCAGTTTTCTGTCTGTTCAGTTTCCAAACTGGTTCGTCTCTTCCAAATTAATTCTAGTGTTTGATTGTCCGTTAGTAAGGTAAAATCTTTTACATGTAAAATATTTTACATCATTTTGATGGAAAATGACTTAACGATTCCAACTCCGTAAGTAATTTTATCTTTCAAGAAGTGTCCTTCCTGCGAACTCGAACAAAACACAAAGTAATTGCAATGATAATATGGTTGCTCTCTCTCTCTCACTCTCTCTCTCTCTTGTTGGCTAGATTTTGCATTTTTGCCACACTCACTTCTTACCGGTTGGCCGAATTTCCCATTGTTATTGAATTCTTCTCCTAGTCATTCATTTCTCTCCATCTCCCACGATTTGGCTACCATTAGAGCTACACCTAAGCGTATAACATCATAAAGGAGCTAAGAGTCTAAGACATTACAACCTATTCAAGTATGCTCCTGAGTTTCAATGGTATTCTCTGTTCTCTATTCGAGCTCTCTAGTCCAAATTTCATAGCTTGGTTAAAGGTAATTTGATCTTTGGGTTGTGCATCATTGCCCTTCGTTTTAAAATATTTGACTTTTGTGGTCATAGTTTTGTTGCGTCTGTGATGGAGAATCGTACATGTTTGATGAAATGCCTTCGAGATACGAAGATTAATGAGAGAGAAGAAAATAGCCACTGAATATGCACAAGAGGTAAAGATAGATAAAGACAGAGAGAGAAAGAGAGAGATACAAATAGAGAGAGAGAAAAATACGAAAATGAAGAGCCCTTTTAACTTTAAATTTGCAATTACTTCTCTCTTTGATGTGTTATTAGCCAGATCAGCACCACATCATTTTGGTTATATATTCTTAAAGAATAGCATTTTTGTTAAAAAAAAAAAAAGGAATGCTATGTAACCAGAATATATAACTAGAAAATATAACCAGAATGATGTGGTATGCACAGTTGGACAGCCACATCATTACGTTTAATGCATGGATTCTTTAATAAAAAAAAAAAATAGTTCTTCAAAGATAATTAATGCAAAAAACTTATCAGTTTTTTGTCTGTTCAATTTCCAAACTGGTTCGTCTTTTCCAAATTGATTCTGGTGTTTGATTGCCTGTTAGTGAGGTAAAATCTTTTACATGTAAAATATTTTACATCATTTTGATGGAAAATGACTTAACGATTCCAACTCCGTAAGTAATTTTATCTTTCAAGAAGTGTCCTTCCTGCGAACTCGAACAATACACAAAGTAATTGCAATGATAATATGGTTGCTCTCTCTCTCACACACTCTCTCTCTCTTGTTGGCTAGATTTTGCATTTTTGCCACACTCACTTCTTACGGGTTGGCTGGATTTCCCATTGTTGTTGGATTATTCTCCCAGTCATTCATTTCTCTCAATCTCCCACGATCTGGCTGCCATTAGAGCTGCACCTAAGCATATAACATCATCAAGGAGCTAAGAGTCTAAGACATTACAACCCATTCAAGTATGCTCCTGAGTTCCAATGGTATTCTCTGTTATCTTTTCGAACTCTCTAGTCCAAATTTCATGGCTTGGTTAAGGGTAATTTGATCTTTGGGTTGTGCATCATTCCCCTTTGTTTTAACATATTTGGCTTTTGTGGTCATAGTTTTATTGCGTCTGTGATGGAAAATCGTACATGTTTGATGAAATGCCTACGAGATACGAAGATTAATCAGAGAGAAGAAAATAGCCACTGAATATGCACAAAAGATAAAGATAGATAGAGAGAGAGAAAGAAAGAGAAAGATACAAATATAGAGAGAGAAAAATACGGAAGTTGAAGAGCCCTTTTAACTTTAAATTTGCAATTACTTCTCTCTTTGACGTGTTATTAGCCAAATCAACGCCACATCATTCTGGTTATATATTCTGGAAGAATAGCATTTTTTTTAAAGAAAGAATAATGCTACACAACCAAAATATATAACCAGAATGATGTGGTATGCACAGTTGGACAGCCACATCATTACTTTTAATGCATGGATTCTTTAATAAAAAAATAGTTCTTAAAAGATAATTAATGCAAAAAACTTATGAGTTTTTTGTCTGTTCAGTTTCCAAACTGGTTCGTCTCTTCCAAATTGATTCCAATGTTTGATTGCCTGTTAGTGAGCTAAAATCTTTTACATGTAAAATATTTTACATCATTTTGATGGAAAATGACTTAACGATTCCAACTCCGTAAGTAATTTTATCTTTTAAGAAGTGTCCTTCCTGCGAACTCGAAGAAACACAAAGCAACTGCAACGATAATATGGTTGCTCTCCCTCTCACACACTCTCTCTCTTGCTGGCTAGATTGTGCATTTTTGCCACACTCACTTCTTACGAGTTGGCCGAATTTTCCATTGTTGTTGGATTCTTCTCCCAGTCATTCATTTCTCTCAATCTCCCACTATCTGGCTACGATTAGAGCTGCACCTAAGCGTATAACATCATCAAGGAGCTAAGAGTCTAAGACATTACAACCTATACAAGTATGCTCCTAAGTTTCAATGGTATTCTCTGTTCTCTATTTGAACTCTCTAGTCCAAATTTCATGGCTTGGTTAAGGGTAATTTGATCTTTGGGTTTTGCATCATTCCCCTTCGTTTAAAAATATTTGGCTTTTGTGGTTATAGTTTTATTGCGTCTGTGATGGAGAATCGTACATGTTTGATGAAATGCCTACGAGATACAAAAATTAATCAAAGAGAAGAAAATAGCCACTGAATATGCACAAGAGATAAAGATAGATAGAGAGAGAGAGAGATATACAAATAGAGAGAGAGAATAATACGGAAGTTGAAGAGCCCTTTTAACTTTAAATTTGCAATTACTTCTCTCTTTGACGTGTTATTAGCTAGATCAGCGCCACATCATTCTGGTTATATTTTCTGGTTATATATTATGGAAGAATAGCTTTTTTCTTAAAGAAAGAGTAATGCTATACAACCAGAATATATAACCAGAAAATATAACCAGAATGATGTGGTATGCACAGTCGGACAACCACATCATTAATTTTAATGCATGGATTCTTTAATAAAAAAATAGTTCTTGAAAGATAATTAATGCAAAAAACTTATCAGTTTTCTGTCTGTTCAGTTTCCAAACTGGTTCTTTTCTTTCAAATTGATTCCAGTATTTGATTGCTTGTTACTGAGGTAAAATCTTTTACATGTAAAATATTTTACATCATTTTAATGGAAAATAACTTAACGATTCCAACTTCGTAAGTCATTTTATCTTTCAAGAAGTGTCCTTCTTGCGAACTCGAAGAAACACAAAGCAACTGCAATGATAATATGGTAGCTCTCTCTCTCTCTCTCTCTCTCTCTCTCTTTTTGCTGGCTAGATTGTGCATTTTTGCCACACTCACTTCTTACGGGTTGGCCGAATTTCCCATTGTTGTTAGATTCTTCTCCCAGTCATTCATTTCTCTCAATCTCTCACAATCTGGCTATGATTAGAGCTACACCTAAGCATATAACATCATCAAGGAGCTAAGAGCCTAAGACATTACAACCCATTCAAGCATGCTCCTGAGTTTCAATGGTATTCTCTGTTCTCTATTTGAACTCTCTAGTCCAAATTTCATGGCTGGGTTAAGGGTAATTTGATCTTTGGGTTGTGCATCATTCCCCTTCGTTTTAAAATATTTGGCTTTTGTGGTCATAGTTTTTTTGCATCTGTGATGGAGAATCGTTCATGTTTGATGAAATGTCTTCGAGATACGAAGATTAATCAGAGAGAAGAAAATAGCCACTGAATATGCATAAGAGATAAAGATAGATAGAGCGAGAGAGAGAAAGAGAGAGATACAAATAGAAAGAGAAAAAAATACGGAAGTTGAAGAGCCCTTTTAACTTTAAATTTGCAATTACTTCTCTCTTTGACGTGTTATTAGCCAAATTAGCGTCACATCATTCTGGTTATATTTTCTTGTTATATATTTCGAAAGAATAGCATTTTTCTTAAAGAAAGAGTAATGCTATACAACCAAAATATATAACCAGAATAATGTGGTATGCACAGTTGGACAGTCACATCATTACTTTTAATGCATGGATTCTTTAATAAAAAAATAGTTATTGAAAGATAATTAATGCAAACTAAACTTAAACTCATTTTTAAGTTCGTTAAGGTTATCAAATTGAACTTAACAACCCTCTGTTTGGTTTGACCCGGCTTGTTTACAGTTGTGCCAGTGCTTGTGGCTGTCATGCAAGTGCAGTATTAGTGCTGACCTAGACGCATTTTACACTATTTTGGTCATTTCGGCCTTTATTTTTAGAACTTGTCATTGAGTACATGACATAGCTGCCCATGGTCTGGTTGCCCTAGATGTAATAGCTATACTGAGAGCTTGGAACATTTGTCCAGAAACTGTAGTAAAACCAAAGATATCTGGATCTCTCTGAAGGATAATCAATGGTATTCTGGGGAGAGAGAAAACCTATTCTTCATTGGATTGGCCACAATTTAAAAAAGAAAAATGCTTTACGTAAATTATCTTCTTATCCACCCGACAAGTGAATAGGTCTCATATACATTTATTAATGTAGGACTCACGTGCATTGTGTCTAGTGGTAAAGAAGTAGGTGATAAAAAATTTATATATAACATCATCTTTGAAAAATACTAAAACATTTTTTGCAAAACTCAAAGGAATTTAAAACAGGTTTTTGATTATGCTGAGGATATTAAAGTGGATTTTCTCGTCCATAATCCTAATGGTTGTATAGAGAGAAGACTAGTCAAGTGGTGGCCTCCTTGCATTGGTAAAATAAAGCTGAATACAAATGACTATTCAAGGGGAAATCCAAGTGCTGTTGGCTATGAAGAATTGGTTGAAGATGAAAGAGGTGTCTGGATTCATGGTTTCTTGAACTGTTAGAGATGAAAGAGGTGTCTGGATTCATGGTTTCTTTCAGAAATTGGAAGACTGCGCAAGTATAGAAACAAAGATTTGGGGGATTTATAGAGAAATGAACATAATGTTGAAAAAAGGAATTTATGAGGTAGAAGTCGAATCTGACTTTAAGGGGCTATGCAAACTAATTCCCTCTTAGAACTCTTATAGAAGACTCAACCATTCAGCACAAGCTTAAAAAAGAGAACAATTGCACAAACAAATTAACAAACATGAGAATTGATCAAGTTACTAGACTTGTGATTTTAGATGATCTACCCGAAAAACTTATGCCTCTTTTGGTGAAAGATATGTTAGGTTTTATAGCTACTGGTTCTTAGTTTTCTTGTTCTTTCTTAAGCATAAAGATAAAATAGCCCAATAAAAAAATGGTCTTGTTGCCCAACTTAGCTCGGATCGGCTCGTGTCGTGTAGTCTTGACCTAAGTCACACAGAGTGGGTACGGTAGCGGGATTGGGAGTGGGAGCAGGAGCGGGAGCGGGTGCGTGCGTGAGAGCGTTTATTTTTAAAATTTGTAAGATCGAGAACGCCTAAAGAGTGTCTATATTATATTATTTTTTATATTAATATAATTAAAATTTGTACTATTTTTATATGTTAGTATAATTTTTATTAAAATTTTATGTTGTACGTGTATTACGTGTTTTTATACCAAATAAGTGATTAAATATTTGATCTAAAGCAAACACAATCAAATAACCCAGCGGAGATTTCAGTGGGTGGAAGGCGTGTGTCTCTTGATCACCAGTTCAAATCTCACCAAAGGCCTATATCTGTTGCATTTTTTACACGTTCAAATGGTGTATGGATTCTATACAACTTGTATCCACACTAAACTTGGTATTCACCCAATGAAAATTTAGTAAAGTTTCGGACCTGTTTGCAAACAACGAGAAAACAAATCACTCAGTGAATGGACCGCGCCGTCCTAACAGCCTGGTTGGAACGTGGGAGATGGTAGGGAAAAGAAGTAGAGGAAAAAAAATTATTATTATTTTTTATTTAGATTTTGTAATAAAAATAAAAAATGAAAGAAATAAAGAAAAAATAAAAAATAATTTAAAAAATTTTCTTTATTTTTCTTTTTCTTTTGTTTTATTTTTTCTTTTAATAAAAACTAAACAATAGCTTTTTTGGCCCTTTTCGTCTCCGAGTTCAAAATAGGCTGTAAAGCGTCTTGGACTCTTCACTTTGTGTCAGACATACTGTTGAGCATTAATGAGACTCAAAAGTCTGAAAGGCTCCCAACCCAACGTGCGTCTCTCCTACCTACCGAAAAAAAAAAAAAAAAGTGCGTCTCTCCGTATACCAATTTATGTATGTCACTCTACATTTAGATAAATCACACCTCTCTCCCTATAAAAAATACAGTTGTATTCATATTCAGAAAAGTTAACTAATTTAGCACCAAAAAAAAAAAGAAGAAAATTTAACTAATTTAATATTTCTTAATTTCACTAGAAGTTTAAACAAAGTTCATTGAAGTATAGTAAAATATGAATATGTTAAAAAATAAAATGAAGATTATGATGTTACATTTGAAATAATTGAAAATTTTGAATTATAAAACCTTAATTTTCTTTTGTAAATGTAAGAATATATTCATTACCCTCCTTTTAAAAAATATATATTTGCATTATTTCAAATAATTTGATGTTAAACAATATCTATATTATACATAATGTCAAATTATGTGCATTAAATGTCATGAATATATATTTATATTTTGTATAAAGTATATAATATTCACAGTAATAATTTTGAGATGATATGTCGAAACACACCACAGTATGTACCACATTAATAACAAAAATGATACATTGTTTGATACAAAATTTATAACTATGGCCATATCGGCTCCTACATTAAGCGGTAGTATTCTTACTAATGTTTTGAAAATTAGACCCTTGAGCGAACTGAAAAAGTGACCGAGTTAAAGGTTACTGGTTCAACTGTTGAAGTAATCGGAGTTGAATCTTTACGTCATAAATATATAAATAAAGAAAATACATTTTTAAAATACAAAAACTATGAATTCTTTTGACAATTTTTACAATTTGTTAAATTGAGAGATTGAAAAGGTAATAAATTAAGAGGACAAAGATGGTATACTTATATGGGTCTTGCTAACATATGTCTTAAGGGCACATTTTAAGTATGCTTTGTCTGGTTGTACAAAGCGTTGAAACTTATATTTTCACAATTTTCAACATTAAAAATATAATTACCAACACTATGCATAACCAGACAAAACATGTTTAAAATGTGCTCTTAAAACACGTGTTAGCATTTGGCTACTTATATTGTGGCTCTTATCTATATAATTGAGAGAGAAAGTGTTATAAATTGGAAAAAAAAAGAGTGGCATAAAATGTAGTTACAAAACATTATATATACGCATTAATGAGAGGAGAAGAATCATATTAATGAGAGGGAACATTAACCAAAGAAAGAGAGGGACCATAAAAAAAAAAAAAATTATCAATATTAATGAGAGGGAACATTTACCAAAGAGGGAGAGGGACCATAAAAATAAACTATCAGCCACTTGTTTGGTACGAAAGAAAGTAGTGTAAGGAGTTGAACTGGCTGTTTTTTTTTTATATTTTTTATTTTAACGACTTTACGTTTTATTTGGTTATTTTACTGCTGGGTTAATTGGTTTTTTTTTTTTTATAAATTATTTGTTCAAACAGTTTTAGTTGCTAACCGAACTGGTTCTCGACTTTATTGGTTAACCTTGTCGATCCAATCCGATTTTTAGAACACTGGTACTTACTAGCCTAGCTCACTTTACACCTCTAAGCACATTAAAAAAATGTGTTACCATATCATGTTGGTTAGTTAGGATTTACGTCAAAGGTTTCCTGAGATTATACTTGTAAATTATTATGGGTTTTGCTAACATGTGTTTAAGACACATTTTAAACATAAACTTTATATAATCAGATAAAGTATGTTTGACTAATAGGGATTGATTTAGTTGGTAAGGATTAGACATTTCGTTTGAAGATGCCTAAGTTTGATTCTTATTGCCTGTTGTCCCTCTTAGTAGGCGATGTCCAGTGTAAGTCCTTATAGAGACCTGCAGCTTGCTCTGACCTTGAACTGGGGTAGTCTCCTCTCAATATGTTTAAAATGTGACCTATGGACCAATGTTAGTATTTCTTTTATATAATATCAAAAGATACCTTAGAAGAGATGTCAGTTGCCCCTTTGTGTATTAAGTAACTAGTTAACTCACCATGGGTTCATGACTAACCTGATAACAATCAACTTAAGACGAGTTTGTTATTGTTAGTAACAGTCGTAAGTGGCTAACAATCACTCGTTGATGCTAGTATCTTCCTTGTTATCTATTGACTTGGAGTTGTCCCCACAAAATCAGTCTTGGTTGTGCAATGCTTCAACCAAAATCACAACCCAATTGTGAGCTCTATAGTATTGTATCTGGGCGAGTAATGCTAATAAAGTAATCTATATAACAAAACACATCTCACCTTGAAAATGTCCTACTTGGCATTTTCATGATTTCATCTAAAGGTTGAAAATGGTTTTACTTTAAATCAACAGCTAGAATCGACTCTAACTTCTCTTTTTATCTTTGTTTCCGCTTAAATGTATCAAATCAGTTGCGGCTTCCATCAATTTTCAAAAGCAAATGAGTATCTCGCACCCAATTTTATTTCTATGCTTTCAGCACATAGAAAGTCAACATATAACAGACCCATATATGTATCAGAGGTGATTGTTCGGTTGCCCAAGAAACAAAGAATTAAATGCTTTCTCAGTGCCGTAGCTTTGAAATACATCTATATAACAATATACATTTTTATGTAGGCCTGACCCAATCGCGACCCGACCCACGCAATGTGCACCATAGTGACCGATCAATCTGTCATTCACACATTTCAAGAATCTATCTGTACACATTTATACGTAACTCTCGAGTTGGAAGAGAACAATACATCAAGAAATAAAGTGTGATACATGGAGTACTCGATCGCGATGAATCGTGGCGATGGCCCCAACAGCTACACCAAGAATTCCAAGTTCCAGGTCTGTCCCTCTCTGTCTCTTTGCGCAGCAATATCTCGAGTTATCATAAGCAACTCATAAATCTATAACATATTTATATATATAAATATATATATATATACATATATATATATATATATATTGCTTCGAATATGAAGATTTTCAATCACTAATCGACAGAACAGCATATAAATTGACTACACATTTTAGCTCTGAATTTACATACTATGCTTTTATTATCATCATCTTCCATTTGATCAGTTTTTTTTCACATCATGTCAATCTACATTAAAATCAAGGATGAAGTTAAATAGAACCCATTTTTTATCCAGATTTGAGAACACTGATGGTGATGATGACAATGACAAAACTTTGTCAAATGTGAACTACAATAAATACAGGAAGAGGGATCAGCGAGAGCAAAGTTGTTGTTAGCATTCAAGAAAAGCTTGAGTTACAAAACATCTCTCAAGTCTTCTGCATTGCAGATCTTGGATGTACGGTTGGCCCCAATACCTTTTCGTGTGTTGAAACCATTGTAGAAGCAGTGCAACTCAAATTCAGAGCTCGCGGAGGAGTGGAATTGAAAGTACCCGAATTCCAAGTCTTCTTCAACGATCATGTCACCAACGACTTCAGCACTCTGTTTAAGGCAGTGCCGTCGGACAGACAATACACGGCTGCCGGAGTCCCGGGCTCTTTCCACCGCCGGCTGCTCCCAAATGCCTCGGTGAATTTCATGCACTCGTCCTTTGCTCTTCACTGGCTCACAAAGGTTCCCGAGAACATGACAAAGGAAGACTCCCCGGCGTGGAATAAGGGCAGAGTCTCTTATGTGAGAAGCTCTTGTGAAGTGGTGAAAGCTTTTGCTGGTCAATTTTCGAGAGACATGGAGGCTTTCTTCAGTGCAAGGTCAATCGAGTTGGCCACCAGTGGGTTGATGGCGGTTCTCATGCCCTGCCGGCCGGAGGGAACACACCCTTCTGAGTCTCCTCTTCAGGCCATGGACTGTTTGGCAGATGTTCTAGCCGATATGGCCAAGGAGGCAACTAACACTAAGGTCCATTTCGTACCTTTTTTTTTTTTTTTTTTTTAATTTTGCTTTTTTAGTTTGCAAGGAAAAAATCAACTTTTTTGCTTTTATATGAGACAAATAGAAAAAGCCAAAAAAAAAAAGAAAAAAGTTAAAAATTTTAATTTTCTTTTTACTTATAAGTTTAAAAAATTGTTCAAAAAACTTAAAACAACCAAAACTAAACGGGTCCTACAGATGCTAGCTAGGTTTGATCTTTATCAGTACCATAATTTCTTTGATGATGTGAACTAGTTCTTCCCCATCTACTCCCATAGGTCCCACTAATATTTAGACTTTACTTTTTGATATATTTCTAAGTTCAAGCATGAGATATTTATTAGGATGCAAAATTAAATTTTTTTATGAAAAATAAAATTAATTGCTATTCAATGTAAAAAAAAAAAGACAAATTAATTATTTCTCAAACAAAAAGATGGGGTAAAACCCTCAATCTACCAAAGAAAATTTTGACATTTTATTGGGTTAGGACCTTTGAAGAGAGTTTTAAATAATGGGGAATGCTGGTATAATAATTTTTTTTGGACTTTCCATGTTATATACTACATAATACATATGGAGAGGTTCAACAAAAGTTGGGGTTCTATGACACCCTCCCTGCAAGGTAGTTTTGCCCCTTATCATTCATGTCGGCCACTATCCTAACAGCATGTTTGGAATTTTTTTTTTTACCTAAGATAGAAAGGAGAGTGAAAATTTTAAATTATTCTCTCTCTGCTTTCCTTTCACTTTTTTTACAAAGATAAATAGAAAAGAAAAAATACTTTTCATTCATTTTCTCTTTCTTTTCCTTTCTCTTCCTTTCTTTTCCTTCCCCCAAGTTCCAAATAGGCTTTAAAGCTCATGGTACTAGGAAACAATGAACCAAGTCATCAAGTTCAGCCAACTATGAACCTGGACATGTATTTGGGAGTTGTTTGGATGATGACTATTTTTAGTAGTTTATGACTTAAATTTATGACTTTCTTAAACTGCATTTATCTCCTATTGAAAAAAGTAACTTTTTAGACTTAGCTTAAGCTTGAAAAAATCATTTAAATGAGTGACTTTTCAAAACTAACTTAAATTTATGATATATAAATTTTTTAAAAAACAATCTAAACACACCCTTAATGTAGCCATTGACTTTAGAGCCATCACTGCTCTTATATCTTGTTCTCTGTGTCATTTTGGACATCCCTTATATTCCCAAACCACCATAAGTTTAATAGGATTGAACCCACTTCATCTACTATTTGTTAGTCAGAAGTTTCTTTACATCTCAAGAATGAAAGTTCTAGCTCTTCCTTATCTCAATAGCTCTACTCTCCTACTCACCCAAATATAAATGTTGAAAATTGGGTAAAGACGTGGATCCAAATTGAGTGCCCCTAGTGGATGTAGTGACTCGGATTTTTTCGACCGTTAATATATAAATTAAGAAAATCAAACGGCCTCACATTGTATTTCTTTATCACTTTGTCAAGGAAAATGAACTCCCAACTATTAAATAAATCTCCATAGATCAGAATAATCAAAATAAGTTGAAAAATTATTTAATTCACACTGCGTTTTCAAATTTACAGTTATAATTTATTTTCAAAATATATAATTTCAATCAATGCCCAAATATGCTTTCAAAATAATCAAATCAATGTAGTACAATTAACTCTCAAAATTCTTGAAGGGTCAACCTAATAATTCGAGACATCTCATTTGCTTTCGTCTGAAAAATAAAATTAAACTTGAAAGTATACAATACGATAGGAGTACAAATGCTTAGTTAAAGACATTCGAAACGAAATTTAATGAATAAATCAGTTCAACAAATATGATTAAAAAAATGATAATATTAAAGAGTCAATCAAAATTACTAATAATCACGCTGGGAATAATCATTACAATATTTTTATTAAACCAAATACCTGGCATTTCTTAGTACATGCCAAACGGCATCGGCACCACGTAATAATACCAAATTTCATAGCCAACACCTTGTAGGGTCACCATTCCATAACCAATAATACTCCGTAGGGTTATCATTCTATAATCATTTTCAATAACAGGTCAACGAGTGTGTTTGTATATGTACTAATCAGTTCCACGGCATATCAGCTAAAACATAATCCAACATTTTTCGAAGATAATTTTATCAGTGAATTTATCAACGAACACAATATTTAAGGATTTGTCGAATGAAATTTAATAAAACCAATAATAATATAATAAGAAAGTTTAACAATGAGTACAAGTTTTTAAAATAAATATAATTTAGGAATGATAGAAACACACTCTTTGTAAAAAAATTTAGAAAGCAGCATATTGTATACAATCAATTTACCTGAAATTATTCTACATAAATTAAAACCAAAGTTATGGAGTTTCCCTCACATTTTTTTGTCTTTCTCTTTTTCCAATTTTTTTTTCCTGTCCTTTCTTTTCTACCTTTGTTTTTTTTTTTTCCCTAGCGGAGTTGTAAACCTTTACCTTTCCCCCTTACTCTATGTCGGCAGCCTCACCCTCACCGATCACTCTTCTCACACTACTAATTGCTCTAGGCAATGGTGTGAAGAGCCTTGATCCCAAAGCCATCTATTTATAAGCCTAAGGGGATTTTGTGAAGGTGACAAGTGTATGGCTTTAATGGGTGACAAGTTATTAGGGAGGGTAATAGACTAGAGTGGGGATTGTGATCTCCATTCCCATCTCTATTTGAAAAATTTATCTCCATCCCTACTTCGATGAAGGCGGGAACCTTCATCCCCATCTTCACTGGTACAAAGTTACCTTCACTCTGCCTCCATCCTTACCTTTGTCTCCACCTCCACTCTTGCCCCGTCTCCACCACTGTCTCGAGCCTAAGCCAAAATTCAAGTTCAAGCTTTTTTTACTATTTAATTTGTTTAAAAATGATTGATTTTTAAAGCCCAAGCGTTGATTTCATGATTGAGAATTATTGCACATGTTGTGGAAAATATTGATGACAAAAAATTTGAACCCTTGATGTATTATTAGAGTTCAATTGTAGATTATGCTTTGCCATTCGACATCCAAAGAGGCAAAGACTTAAAAAAGTAAAACAAACGTAAAAATAGCCTAAATAAAAAATAAAAAAATTAAAGCAAGGAAATGGGGCGAGGTGAGGAGGGCTGAGGAAAAACTTTGATCCATCTTCGTCTCCATACTCATATGGATTTTTATTTTAATCTTCATCCTCGCTTCCATCCACTTTTTAAATTTTTCATACCCTCTCCAAACGGGACAGGTTTCGGTCGGATCTCTACTTTTTCCCAGTCTACTGTCATCCCTATAAGTTATGGCTTGAATGGGTGACAAGTGTAACCTTAAGATTTTTGTGCCATGTTTTTTGGTTTTCCCTTAATCACACTATAATCCCCTCTTTCCCATAATTTCTTAAAATTTTTCCTTGATCCTTCTTTCAAATATGCCCCTTCCATGCATTTTACCAAATTTCCTTCTATCATTTTGTGTTAATATGTTATTTATTTTACATAAGCTTCTTTTGTTACTAAATTTTATTTTATTGCTAATTTAAATTTCCAAAGTGCCACCAATTTCTTATAATTACGTAAGAGAGATCAAATTTCAATATTTTATGTAAACCTCTCTTCTTAATTTTCTTTGGATCAAGCACAAGTTGACTCTCCATCTCATGAATACTCTCATGTAATTTATTTCTCTATGATAATAATTTAAATTTTAAACTCAAAGTTTATAATATTTGAGAGTGTTGCAATGGGTTGACTCGATAGTTACACTAATATGGGTAAGTTAATAAATAACATACTTATTGGACGGTGATCTTTGTAGTTGCCTTTTGGGTATTTATATATGAGTTTAATTTTGATGCATTGACAGCGTGAAATTTTTTTACACAAGAGGATATTAGAATGCAACACGTGTACATAAGTCTTGCATTTCTATGTTGTACTTAAATTCTGAAGGACACATGTCGCATTATAGTGTTTCACTTATATAAAAAAAATTTACATTGTCAGTATATTAAAACTAAACTCTTATACAAAAACCCCGTGAAAACTAATGTTAACGGATTAGTTGGTAACTCTCATATCTCTTTCTCCTCGTTGCGTATGTATATGGTATACATTTGGAGATGCCTCTTGTGCCGTAAATGTGGATCGTACTATGTATTATGCAATAACACCCAATACCACAAGAAATTATCAGGTAGGGGTGGTAGCAAGCCATTGGCAACGGTTCGTCGAAGCTCGTCTAAGTTCATTTATGATGCGGATCGCAATGCCGAAGATTATTTGGAGACACAGCAACGGCGATATACCCAGGCCGGTGGTCGGTAAACTTCAATCGACCATAACTTTTGACTCATAACTCCGTTTCGCCATTATAATATGTTGTTGAAAAGGTATCGACGAGCCGGAAAAAGAGAAAAATGATGAAATGATTTTTTAGCCTAGGAAATTGTGAAAAAAACACTTCTAAATACGGTTTTGAGCCTATTTTGTGTTTTGGGCTTATTTTTGTGGGCTTTTTTTGTCAGTTTTCCTTTTAACCCGGTTTTGTCCCGGGCTTAGGGTTTTGTGCCGCCTATTTATGTTCTTGTTTAAGACATTTTTAGCAGCTTTGGATGAATAATAAACTTGTGTGCCATTTTTGCACTTTTTCAACCATTCGGTATTTTCTACGAAGATCAACAAGTGTTTGATACCCTAAAACCTAGCGTTCGTGGTAAATCAACAGGTTGCAGGACGACTCTGAATCCAGTATTCTTGGTGAATCAACGGATTAGGGTTCATTTTATTGCTCTCTTAATTTTCCGCTGCATCAATTCATTATTTATAGGACTTGGGTATTTTAGGCCCGATTAGTTTAATGAACGAGTTTAAGAATTGAGTTTAAAGCTTGACTCAACCCAATATATATATAAAATAGTATATTTTTATATTGTAATATATTTATGTATTTAAAATTTATATTATTAAATATTATTTTTGAAAAAATATATATATATTTTAAAAAATATTTAAATTAAAGAACAAACTTAAAAATTAATTTTAGACCTAATGAAAAAAAATTTAGTGGAAGAGCCCGGACTTGACCCGAGCAATGCCCGTATCTACTATCATGATTGTACTATAGTTGTAATGATGAATAGCAGGTGAAGATCCTCATGTTCCTATTCACTTTGATCCGTACATTTTCTGTTTACGTTTTTAGGTCATGTTTAGTATTAGGGAATGGAAAAAAATGAAATGAAAATAAGAATAGAATGAGAATGAGAATAGAATGAAATAGAATAGTTATTCTCATTCTCTTGTTTGGTAAGACTAATAAACAATGTTATAATAGAATAAAATAGAATGAAATTTGTGTATGATATGAAAATTCAATATTATGTCTATACAAAGTATTAGTAATATATATTATTTAATTATTAGATATTATTAAGCATTTGACGGTGGACGGTGGTGGTGGTTTATGGTGACTATAATGGTGAGAATTTTTAATTTTTAAATTTTTTAAAATTTTTAAATTTTTAAATTTTTAAATAAAAAAATAATTATAATTACTAAACATGTTTATATTTTTTTAAAAGAAATTTGATAACAAAAATCTTATTAATTTTTGTTTTATGTTATTTCATATGGGAATGAAATGATCATCCCACTCTTAAAATAAGGAATAGTCATTCTAACAAAATATGAGAATGATTATTCCATAGGAATGATCATTCCACCTTTAAATAGTAATACTAAATAAGAGAATAGGAATGAAAATGAGAATGACCATTTCATTCCATTCTATTCTCTTATACCAAATATAACATTAGATTACTTTATGAATTCCTACATTAAACAACTAAAATAAAAGGCGTGCATGCACAAGTCACCTTCGTGGTTGTTGTGGGGAAATAACCCCCGGCCCACCCCAGTGGGTGAGGCCCAATCTGCTAGAATTAAAGTTAGGGCTGCTCGGGGCCCAAACCAGTTATGAGGAAGGGCCGGCCCAAACTGCCGACCTCCTCCCAGCGTGGCCCAGACAGCCAACGGTTTGCGCAAACCGCTGGCGGTCTTAGAGCATTAAATGCGGAGTTGACTTGCATTTAATGCACGAGCGGCCGCCCACACAAACGTCGACATGCACGTCCGGTCAGCCAGAATCCCCCACGACGGTGCGCCAGACGCTGCAGGTGGCCAGGCGGCGTCAATGATGATGCCTAACCAGCAGACCATGAGAGCCTGCTGATAAGCCGAAACAAAAGACACTCCCCGAAGGACTCTATAAAGCCCCGAGGAATCGAGAGCCAGGTATGGAGAATGAACCCCTGACTTACACAACTTCCATTTATACTTCTCGATTAAGTTTGCTGACTTAACCTTCGGAGTGAGATCGACCCACCTAGGGTCGACCCATTCTAACCCATTCATCTTGCAGGAAGAAGTTTGGACTCATCCACTTTGGGCTTGAGAGCTCGGCCCAGCCTTCCCGAAAAATCCCACTTACAATTGGCGCCGTCTGTGGGAAGGCTTAAAAAAACCATGAGTCTAAACAACCGGAGACAGAGGAAAGAAAACTACGACGGGAGGGGCTTCGGAGCCTCCTCCAGTAAAAACCAGACCAGTTCGGCACACTGCCAATCTACACCAGTAGATCGGCAAAGAAGAATACTGAGGTCAGAGATATGAACGTCCGCCGAAAGCCACCCGGAGACACAAGAGGAAATACGGAGGGATACAGGTTATCTCAGGGACAGAAACTTCCGCAGGAACCATCCTCGGAATTTGGCCCCGTCACCCTCCAGTGGGCGGGTCCCAAGCGAGGATACACTCCGTGCGGCAGAGAGGGAAATTCGGCGGCGCGGAGAAGAGATAGCCTACCTCACCTCACAGGTGCGGGTAATGAGGGAGGCATTCTCTGCCAGGAATGGGCATAGGAGAGATGGGTCCCCAGATCGGGAGCAGGTTGTTGGCGCTAGGGACGAACCAGCGCCACCGGTAAGAGGGAGTTACACCCCTAGTACCGCGCGTTGCTTTAACAGGCGCACGGGTCGGCGAAGGGACAGGAGCAAAACCCTGCCAAACAGCAGCCCAGCGGTGGAAGATCAGCGGAAGGAAGACTAGGAAAAGTGGTACAATGAAAAGCAGGAGGATAGAAGGCAGCAAACTAAGGAACGCACAGCCCATGACCTGATGAGAAAGGCCCTAGACTAGATTGCATCCACGCCATTCACTGAGGAGATTGAATCCCATCCGATTCCTCGAAAATTCACCCCACCAAAGTTCACCCTCTATGACGGAAAGTCTGACCCAATTAACCATGTTCGGCATTACAAACAGCTCATGGTAGTGTGGTGCAGCGACCAGATGCTGATGTGTCGGATCTTCCCCTCCAGCCTGGGGAGCGTGGCTTTACGGTGGTTCGACAAATTGCCACAAAAGTCCGTTTCAAGCTGGAGGCAACTGGCCGAGCTCTTTACAGCTCGTTTCATTGCAAACAGCTTACAGCCAAAGGAGGTTGACTTTTTGCTGACGTTGCGAAAGGAGGAAGGAGAAGGATTGCGAGCATACGCCCGACGCTACTGGGAGGCTTATAACGAAATTGATGAGTGCAGCGAGCAGTTGGCTGTAACTCAGTTCAAGATCGGCCTTCCCAGGGAGCATCGCTTGCGACAGTCCTTAATGAAGAAACCAGCCCTCACCATACAAGAACTAATGCTGAGGATCGAGCGCTATGCGCGGCTGGACGAGGACGTACCCCAAGGGGAGACACCTAAGGTCGGCGCGGCAGCCGAAAAGACGAGCAAGAAGGATGCCAAGAAGCCCCGATCAGAGGACATCAGCCGAGGAAAAAGAGTGCCCGATGGGGTCTACACAGTCTTTAAAGACCCCATCTATAAAATATTGCCCCAGATCCGTGATAAGCCCTTCTTCAAGTGGCCACCAAAGCTGGGGGGAGACCCTGCAACTAGGGACCAGAAGAGCTTCTGTTCCTACCACCGCGAGAAGGGGCACAAGACGGAGCAATGTCGGCATCTGAAAACCCATTTGGAAGACTTAGCCAAAGCGGGCCACCTCGACCAATTCATTGATCGGGAGAAGACTAAGGTCGAAGCCGAGCAGCCACGAGTGCAGGAAGCAGCCCAGAAGGAACCAGAAGTAAGGCCGGTTCGGGTAATCAACGTGCTGCACAGTTCGGCCGAATCAGGAACCATAGACCCACATAGGTACCGAGCCGAGATGCAGAAGGCTGCGCACCTAAGGGAAGTGATGCAGATACAACCACCCAGCAAGAAAGCCAAGGTCGGCAATACCCATGCATCCATCTCCTTCACCGACGAGGATCTCGCTAGAGTGCAGATCCCCCACAATGATGCCTTGGTTATTACGTTAAGAATGACGGACTGTGACGTTAAAAGATTGCTCATTGACCAAGGGAGTTCATTTGAAGTTATGTACTACAGCTTGTTCAAACAATTAGGGCTTGAGGAGTCCGACCTCCAACCATCGCTTAGCCCATTGGTCGGCTTCAGCTCAGACCCAGTCTGGCCCATGGGTAAAGTGACGATTCCTGTGACGGCTGGAGGGATCACATTATAAACAGAATTCCTGGTTGTTAACGTACCATCCCCCTACAACGCCATCATGGGACGAACCTGGTTGCACCTCATGAAGGCCGTTCCCTCCACCTATCACCAGCTGCTTCGGTTCCCGACCCCAGCGGGAGTTGGCGAGATAAGGGGAGACCAGGTGACTGCCAAACGGTGTTTTCTAACAGCATGTGCGACCAAGACAAGACCAGAGAAAGTACAAATGATGGAGCTACATGAAGACACCCCCACCATAGATGATGTGGGACAGACGCTCGAGAATAAAGCTGTCGAGGACCTGAAGAAGATATACATAGATCGGCAAGGAGAAAAATACTTCGTCATCGGCACCTCTTTGTCCAAACAAGAGGAAAAATCCCTCATTGAGTTATTAACAGACTTCTTGGAAGTATTCGCCTGGACCCCTTATGACATGCCTGGGATCGGCGCCAACGTTGCCTGTCATCGCCTTAATGTAAACCCAAACTGCCGACCTGTTATCCAAAAGGGGGGAAGGGCAGCTACCTAGTATGTGGACGCCGTCTTGGAAGAAACAGAGAAGCTTTTAGAAGCCGGAGCGATCCGAGAGATCAACTACCCAAGCTGGTTGTCAAACACCGTGGTAGTAAAAAAGAAAGACGGCAAATGGAGGGTCTGTGTAGACTTCACCGACCTCAACAGGGCGTGCCCCAAAGATCCATTCCCCCTGCCCAAAATTGACCAGCTTGTGGATGCAACCGCTGGCTTCGGAAAGATGAGTTTCCTGGATGCCTACCGTGGGTATCACCAGATCCCACTTCACCCCGACGACCAAGAGAAAACGGCCTTCATCACTCCGAGGGGCATTTACTGCTATAGAGTTATGCCCTTTGGCCTGAAGAACACCGGAGCGACATATCAGCGACTGGTCACAAAGATGTTCAAGACGCAGCTCGGCAGAACTGTCGAGGTCTACATCGATGACATGGTGGTAAAAAGCAAACTGAGTGACACCCATTTGGTGGACCTAAAGGAGGTACTCTGTATCCTGAAGGACTACAAAATGCGGCTGAACTCTTCAAAATGTGTCTTCGGGGTCGGCTCAGGCAAGTTCCTGGGGTTCCTGGTCACGCATCGGGGTATAGAGATGTACCCCCGGCAGATTAGTGCAATTCAGAGCATTCATGCTCCAAAGAATGCCAAAGAGGTTCAAAGATTGACAGGAATGGCTGCTGCACTCAACAGATTCATTAGCCGTTCATCGGACCGGTGCCGACCTTTCTTCCAGCTCCTGAGGAAACAGGAACGGTTCGAGTGGACCCCTGAGTGTGATTCTGCCCTTGCCGATCTAAAAAACTACCTAGCCAAACCACCACTGCTCTCCACGCCTATCCAACATGAGGAGCTCTTCCTCTACCTTGCAGTGTCAGACCATGCAGTCAGCGCGGTCCTACTCAGGCAAGAAAATGGGCAACAATTCCCAGTCTATTACGTCAGCAAAACCCTTCTTGCAGCCTAGAGCAGGTATCTACCCCTGGAGAAACTGACACTCGCACTGGTAGTCGCATCCCGAAAGTTGGTGCATTACTTCAGATCTCACACCATTAACGTCCTTACCAACCACCAGCTCAAACCCCTCCTAAGGAAAGCCGACTTCTCAGGAAGAATTGCAAAATGGGCCGTAGAGTTAGGGGAGTTTGACATCAAGTTCCAGCCTAGATCGGCAGTGAAGGGGCAGGTTCTCGCAGATTTTATTGCCGAGTTCTCTGTTGAAATTACACCAGAAGTAGAAGAGACCCTGGCCGCTGGCCAACCGCAACACGAAATCCCCTGGATCTTTGGGAACAAACTGATCATTGGAAACTCTACGTGGACGGAGCTTCAAATGACCGGGGGGCAGGATCGGGCATCGTACTCGTTACACCAGATGGTCTAACCATCGAGCAAGCCATCAAGCTGGAATTCACTGCTTCCAACAATTAGTCAGAATACGAGGCCTTGCTCGCCGGAATACGTCGAGCCATTGAACTTCGAATTCCCGAAATCGTCATCTACTCGGACTCCTTACTTGTCGTAAATCAAATCACAGGGGAATACATTGCAAAGAACGACAGAATGATGTTGTACGTAGCAAAGGCCAAGGAACTTCTCAGCCAATTTAAAAACTACAAGCTTCGACAGATTAGCCGAGATAACAACTCACATGCGGATGCCTTGGCGACCCTGGCCACGGCTCTGAAATCAGGTTCGAGAAGGACGATCAACGTGGAAACTCTTGCCAATCCCAGCATTTTCCGCGAGGAGGATGAAGCCTTAACAGCGGAGAAGCTGGGACCATCATGGATGGACCCAATCATTTCTTACCTTGACACAGACAAGCTACCAAACGATAAGGCTGAAGCTCGGCGAATCAAGCATGCATCTCTCAGGTATTGGCTGTCACCAGGTAAGGAACTTTACAGACGTTCTTTTATAGGTCCTTATTTGCACTGTGTTCATCCAGACCAAGTACAGAGCGTCTTGTTCGAAATCCATAAAGGGATATGTGGAAGTCACGTCGGCGGTAGATCGGTCGCACACCGAGCCATCTCACAGGGATACTGGTGGCCTTACATGCAGAAGGATGCAGCCCAGTACGTCCTGAAGTGCGACAAATGTCAGAGGTTTTCCCCCATTATCCACCAGCCAGCCGAAGATCTTGCTTCCATCACTAGTCCGTGGCCTTTCGCTTAGTGGGGACTAGACATTATCGGACCTTTGCCTCGGGCTCCGGGCAACAAAAGGTTTCTCATCATGGCCACCGATTACTTTACCAAATGGGTAGAAGCCGAACCTTTATCAAACATTAGGGAAACTGACGCCAAAAGGTTCGTATGGAAAAGCATTGTCACCAGATTCGGGTTGCGCCGTGCCATCGTATCAGATAATGGCACCCAGTTCGATGGTAATATCTTCAGATCATTTTGCGAAGGATTGGGGATCAGAAATTATTACTCAACACCAGCCTACCCCCAATGCAACGGACAAGCCGAAATTTCAAATAAAACCATGCTGAACGGAGTTAAGAAACGTCTTGAAAAAGCCAAGGGGAAGTGGACGGAAGAGCTACCCAATGTCTTGTGGTCCTATCGAACAACCCCAAGGAGGTCCACAGGAGAAACACCGTTCTCCTTGGCATACGGGGTGGAGGCAGTCATCCCCCTGGAGATCGGTCTACCAACTATTAGGTCGGCAGCTTTCGACACCGGTGTCAATGACCAAACGATTGCGAGAGATCTGGATCTTGTCGAAGAAAGAAGGGAAACCGCTTTGATCAAGCTCACAGAGTATCAGCGACAGCTTAAACGCTCTTACAACAAGCGGGTCCGCCCAAGAAACTTTGCTTCAGGAGATCTGGTTTTACGAAAAGTATTGGGGGCAACCAAGAAGGCGGCAGATGGGAAGCTCGGCCCCAATTGGGAAGGCCTCTACAGGGTCACATCCCAGGTTGGCATCGGCACGTACAGACTTGAGACCGTTGAGGAAGGGCGACCGTTGCCACGACCTTGGAATGCGACCAACTTGAGGAAGTTCTACCAGTAATATGAAACCCCAAACACTGTAACAGTCCCCGAAATGTATAAAGCTCAGTTGAAGAATCAATGAAAATGAAGATTGTTCAAACGACCCTACTCGGACCATTCTGACCAAAGCAAAAACCAAGTGTAAAAACTTGGTCCTGTCCAAGTTGGGCAGGTCGGCCAAAGAAGGCCAAAGTAAAAACCAAGTGTAAAAACTTGGTCCTGTCCAAGCTGGGCAGGTCGGCCAAAGAAGGCCAAAGCAAAAACCAAGTGTAAAAACTTGGTCCTGTCCAAGCTGGGCAGGTCGGCCAAAGAAGGCCAAAGCAAAAACCAAGTGTAAAAACTTGGTCCTGTCCAAGTTGGGCAGGTCGGCCAAAGCAAAAACCAAGTGTAAAAACTTGGTCCTGTCCATGTTGGGCAGGTCGGCCAAAGAAGGCTAAAGCAAAAACCAAGTGTAAAAACTTGGTCCTGTCCAAGTTGGGCAGGTCGGCCAAAGAAGGCCAAAGCAAAAACCAAGTGTAAAAACTTGGTCCTGTCCAAGTTGGGCAGGTCGGCCAAAGAAGGCCAAAGCAAAAACCAAGTGTAAAAACTTGGTCCTGTCCAAGTTGGGCAGGTCGGCCAAAGAAGGCCAAAGCAAAAATCAAGTGTAAAAACTTGGTCCTGTCCAAGTTGGGCAGGTCGGCCAAAGAAGGCCAAAGCAAAAACCAAGGGTAAAAACGTAGTCCTGTCCATGTTGGGCAGGTCGGCCAGAGAAAAACTAAAGTCAAGTGTCAATTCTGCCCAAATTGCACAGACCGGCCAAGAAAAGTTGAAGAAAGAAAAAATTAAGTCTAAACAACAAAATCAAATAAAGGAGATCCAATAATAAACAAACAGATGAGTTTTTCTCATTAAAAAGTACTGACGGTTACAAAAATGGAGAAAGAGAAAGAAAAGCTATGCCGACTTCTCCCCCGGCTCTGCAGACACCCCCGGTGAGACTTCTACCACATCCTCCGGGGGCACAGCTGCGGTCTTCAAGCCTTCAACTCTCTCCTTCTCAGCAGCAGCAGCTTCGGCCGCATCTTTCAACTTAAGCTCCCGTGCATATTGGGCATTGGCCAGGACTTTCTTCGGACAGACGACGCCGTCCTCGGTAGTATCGAAGTAGTCCGGGCAAAGACCCCACACATCGGAGGCCTTATCCAACTCTGCCACGATAAGGGCACCATTCCAACCCTGTCGGAAAATGGTGCGACTGAGGTCCATCATCTCTTGAGCCAAATTCTTGGCTCCCCTCTCTTCACCCCGCTTCAATATGGCTTCCTCCTCCACCTTCAGCTTGGCCACTTCTGCCTTAAGCGTCTCCACCTCCTCGTTGGCCTTGTGCAGATCCACGGACTGCACGTCAAACTTTTTCTCAAGGTCGGCGAGATCCTTATCCCTCTTCTCGAAGTTGGCCTTCGTCAGCAAAAGTTCGGCGGAAGCCTGCTCGGCTTGTTTCTTGAAGGTAATTCGCTCCTCATTTGCTTCAATCCATTCAAGCTTCAGACGGCCGTGCTCTTCAATGAGTTGCTAGTGAACCTCGGCAAGCTTTTGGAAGCGTGTCATCGCCTCCAAGGAATTTAGGCAGCCCTACACAAATTGAAGAAGGTCGTTGTTAGGTCAAGTGCCTAAGAGGACTGTAGTCACCGAAAGTCATAGCTGTCTTACCAGTACGGAATCATGGAAAGCGCCCATGAAGACGACCGAGTCGCTTGCTTCGCCCAGCTTCGCCACGTCCTTTTTCTGAAGGACGCTTTTCAGAACACCAAAAGCGACCTCGGGTTGATCGATCATGGAATCCGCTGTCGTCATTGGACGACCCAAAATGTCCGGAGTGATGGTCACTGTCTCGCCGACCTCGTCCACCGTGGCTTTGCCTCTCTGCTTCTTGGGTGCATGAGTTGGAGTGACATCGGGCCTTCTCTTTCTTTGTTGCCGTGTCTCTGGCCTCTGTTGCACGGTTGTGGCCTCCTCCACGGGTGCTGCCACCGGCTCGGCTGTTGGAGTTTCGGCAGGAGTGGGAGTGGCCGACCTCAGCGGCTGCCCCGCCAGAGCAAACATTCTTTCCTTCAGACTCATGCCGTCCATCTCGTTGGGTGACGGGCTGGAATCACTCGTTCGGGTGGGAACCTCAACTCGGCGGTCGGGTACGGTGTATGGAGACGAAGTGGACGCCGAACTGTGCGATTTGGTTCGCTCTTCGTGCCGTTCTTCACCACGCGATGCAGATGGTGGAGCAACCGCAACTGTCACGCCTGTAGGGATGCGCGCCCTCTCGATCGCTATGCCAGTAGGGATTTCCTCAAAGTCCCCTTCGGCACCTTCGTCCGCCAATCTTGCTAGAACACTCGGGGGCACACCAGTCTCGGCAGTAAAAGTCGAGTATCGCAGCGGATAGGAGAGCAAGATATGTGCTGCCCGAGCTATGTATCGTAGCCGACCTTCACCAACGTATTTCAAGACCTTGTTGAGATCGTCGGAGTTAACCAACCAATCACGAGCTTTCGACCGCTTCCTTGTGTCTGCAAAAAGTTCGAAAGTTAGTATAGATGCGGACCGAAACTTAAAATGATACACAGTCTGAGAAGATTGGCATCAAACCTAGTTGAACGGGCTTTTTAGGGCACTGAATCGCCGGTCTATCTTTCTCGGGAACATTGCCGAACTCCCACGGACCAGTTACCCAAACCCTTACATCATCAACGCCCTTCCCTGAAGAAGGCAAACACTTCACTAACTCTAAGGACTTCTTTACTACCCGGAGGTAAACCTTGTAACTACCTCCGACTTTGCAAAGGGTGTAACAGTAGTCCAGTTCGGCAAGACCCAGGTTCACCCCCAGTCGTCGATTTATTTCAAGCATACCAAAGAAGATCCTATATACATTTGACGCTAACTGGGAAGGTGACACATTGTTTTTTACTATGAACTTTTGAAGAAGAGGGTGGAGGGGAAACCTGAGCCCCCCTTCGACGATGGCAATGACCGGGAATGGTACTCCCTTTTCGGTCTCGCCCATACGGAAGTCATCAGGGTCGACTGGCTCTAAGCCGATCTCGTCTGGGATTTCGAACCTGGCCCTGAACGAAGCAAGGGCCGACGGACCATCTAACATTTTACGAAGACGGGATGCCATTGGGGGGCAATCGTCAACACACAGAAAGTACAGTGAAGAGCGAAAGAGTTGCGGGCTCGAAGAACACTTACAGTGTTGGGTGCCGAAACAGCCGACGCACTCATGATTCGAGAGGCAGGGAAGTTAAAAAAAGAAAGAGCAAGTGTTTCCCAAAACCAATCAGGGCGTCGTTCTTTTATACATGCCAGAGCCGTCGGTTTATATGCGGGAAAACGGCGTTAATCATGATGCTCTGCCGAAGCGTCACGTCGGCCGTCGATTCGATAACGCCTCATCAATAGATTTTTTAAATCCCCGCCGTTTGTGCGGTCGGGTGACCATTACAACCCTTGGCCGTTTCAGAAGTTGAATCGACGCAAGGGCTGGGGGGGCAATTGTGGGGAAATAACCCCCGGCCCACCCCAGTGGGTGAGGCCCAATCTGCTGGAATTAAAGTTAGGGCTGCCCGGGGCCCAAACCAGTTATGAGGAAGGGCTGGCCCAAACTGCCGACCTCCTCCCAGCATGGCCCAGACAGCTAACGGTTTGCGCAAACCGCTGGCGGTCTTAGAGCATTAAATGCGGAGTTGACTTGCATTTAATGCACGAGCGGCCGCCCACACAAACGTCGACATGCACGTCCGGTCAGCCGGAATCCCCCACGACGGTGCGCCAGACGCTGTAGGTGGCTAGGCGGCGTCAATGATGATGCCTAACCAGCAGACCATGAGAGCCTGCTGATAGGCCGAAACAAAAGACACTCCCCGAAGGACTCTATAAAGCCCCGAGGAATCGAGAGCCAGGTATGGAGAATGAACCCCTGACTTACACAACTTCCATTCATACTTCTCGATTAAGTTTGCTGACTTAACCTTCGGAGTGAGATCGACCCACCTAGGGTCGACCCATTCTAACCCATTCGTCTTGCAGGAAGAAATTTGGACTCATCCACTTTGGGCTTGAGAGCTCGGCCCAGCCTTCCCGAAAAATCCCATTTACAGTTGTCAAACCATGTTTAAGTCGTTTATGCAAAAGTTGCTTCTAACTTGAAGGTACTTCGATTTAAGTTGTGAAATTCACATTGTATCATCATTGATCTAAGCTGATTGCATGGCAGCAGGGTCTGGTGAATGAAGCTCTTGTGGTTTCTTTCAATATACCAATATTCTTCCCAACTCCCTCTGAAGTGAAAGAAGTGTTCTCAAGGAATAAGCATTTAGACAGTGAGACATTCCATGAAATACACTTCCTACTTCTGCTTAGTGACCCTGAATATGGTCGGTTTGGCAGCAACCACGCAAGAGCAGTAACAGAAGGCATCCAATGCAAACACTTTGGATCTTCAATTATTGATGAACTCTTTGAAAGGTATTGTCAGAAGCTTGAAGAATTCTCGAAGTCGCCACACTATACTCATGTTGAGAAGATGGAAAACTTGTTTCTGCTTGTTAAGCGCACATGAAGTTTGCTAAACGATACCGAATGCAGCCAAAGAACTACATTAGTTGGATCTGAAATTTTATGTAACAATTTTCGTAAGGACATATGAGGACAATATGTTATTATGCAATGACTTGGGAGTACAATAACAATATCGTTTTCATTTTCGTATATAACAGCTTTTGAAAATTTAGAAAACAATTTAAAAGGTTTTCTAAAATTTGGGTGTTTTTAAAAAAATAAATGTTCCTGAAAACTTTTTGTTTTGGGAACAGTTTACATTTCCATATCAGTTTTCGTTTTTTCTGTTTTCGATAACATAAAATACTTTTCATTTTCTTATGTATGGTTTCATTTTTCTTACCTAGAATACTGCTTTCGAGTCTTCCACGCACTTCGTTGTGCAAAAGTAGATCCATATAGTCTTACAATGTCCCACCTTGAAGGATTAAAATCTTTTGGCTTCAGGTAATTCTAAGGATCCAAATGAACGTTGTTGATCGAAGCAAGACCTCTCCATCCTTCGGGTATAATAGAACCTTGATAACCCACAATTCTCTAATACTCCTATGTGTGGGTCTTGTATTTACAAGTGAAATAAAATTACTTATCCAAATTTATGGTTAAGAAAATTTAAAAAATAATTTTTTTTTTTTACAAATACCTGTTCATTTTCTTCTCATTTTTCTAGTCAAACAAAAAACAAAGAGAAATAAATTGATTTCTTATTCTTCATTTTCTTTTCCTACCAACATTGCGCAACTGTAAACCACGGTACAAGAATAAAGAAGTTTTGAGTTCTCACCTGATCCTGCCACTTAAGGCAGTGCAAATGAATGATTAACCACGTGCAACCCTTCATTAATTACCAAGCTAAACTAACACCTTTTTAATCTCAGATTAAAGTCAATTTCATGCTATATGACGTTGTTTAAAGCAATGAATATTACCTTATTTCCTCACTCTTAAAATCTCATCATAAAAACTTTTGCTTTCATATGCATATTATTGTACCAGTTCAAGTCAGGCCTTGTGGATTTTTTGGAACAAGTACTTGTGAATGGAAAATCTATATTTTCAATCTCTTCAAGCATTTCGGTCGTCAATCCATGTTCTACATAATCCTTGAAATAGTTGTCACTTTTTCGGTATTATTGTTTGATTTCTGTGAATGTGATATGTATATGGAATAGGATTGGAAAACCATCAACTGCAAAGGAAAACTATTCTAGTGCTCCAAGAGTGGGTCTTCCCCACTATGTACTACTGTCAAATACCCCACCTAGCAAGTGACTCATGTGACAAGAGAAGTAAGGACACATGGTGCTCTAGGAGTTACTGAATAATTTCTCCAATTGTAAATCCTTGCCTCAAGTCCAATTACGGAAACAGAATTGGAATGCATATTTCTTTGCATTTCTCATCTATAGTATTTGGTCATATGTTAATTGGCTAATTTATAATATTAAAACACTTTATCTTGCAATTCTTTCATGTAATCATGAGTTAAGTTTCTAGGGGAGTTGTAAGTCATAAAAAATTAAGACTGGTATGTGATATGAAGTGTTTATCATTGACGCATAAACTAGGAAGTTCATGTATGTACTTTATAGGATTTCGCTTCCTATCGCTTGATTTTGTTCGAGCTAGATTCCCTTATTAGACTTGATCTCAATTGAAGATTTAGAGAGAGGTTAGTGTCTGACAATTTCGATTTATTTTGCTTACCCTCGCTTCATTTTGCTTGAAGATTCAGAGAGTATTGGTTGGTTTACAATAATTTCGCTTTCTGTCACTTTTGGTGGTGTCGCGAAATGTATTTCTCTTCATCTCACTTCTAGTCGCTTCAGTGAAGCATGCGAGATTTCTTTTCTTAGAAAGCGTGTTAGAGGCTATTTGACCTGTGTATAAATACGGCACGTCTTTCTAAGACTTTTAAGAGAGTTGGGCAACACAAAAAAAAAGTTCTAAAGAAACACATAGAGGAGGCTCTCAACTTGATTATTAGAAAGATCAACATTTTTTCTTCGTTGGTTGGTGTCTTGAAGGAGTTTAAGACTACTTACTCATATTAAGGGTACTGTATGAGTGATTGATGGATTTTGGTTCAGTTCGTGATAGATCCAAAGGTGTTGTGGAGTTTGACACTCAGTCAAGAATTGAAGAATCATATCAAGAGATAGATATGTAATCTTGAGATTTGGTCAATGTATGAGAAAAGCATCCTCACAAGCACGCTAATTTGGCACTCGTGGATTGAGACTATCTATTAGTGGGTTGTAAGTTAACTCTTTTGAGAGTGCTTGGTTGGTTAGACTAGGTCTGGTGATTTTTGTCCATATAGGATTTTCCACTCTAAAAATATCGTATATCTTGTCTTGCAAGTAACGGTTGCCTATTTACTTTTGACATACCATTATTGCATGCACTAGGGTAAATGATTGAGACTAAAATTGAGTAGTTGTATTGTGTCCAATTCAAACAATCCTTCGGAAGGTATTTAGTAAATCTATTGATACATTCAGAATCATGAATTTTTTTTGATAAGTCAGCATCTCCATATAGTTTCACACTCTTAGACAAAAGTAAATGAGTCACACTTGCATTTATTAATATGGGTCTCAATACTTTGTAACACAGGAATAGCGTGAACAAGTATAATGCCAATCTAAACAAAATAAAAGAACACAAGAGAAAAACAAATTTTTTTAAAATAACTCTGTTGTTCAATCATCAAAAGCTGCCTTAGGCAAAGGTTCTTACATTATATTTATAAGGAAAACCAAACCCTAAATCTAATTACTGAAATAAGGCTGAAAATAAGAAAATAAGAAAAATACCAAAAATATCAAATTCTGACTAAACTCAAATTTGGAGACCGAAAATTTAAGGAAATATTTTAGAATAATATAGACAAAATTGAAATTAAAACAAAATCTCCTAAAATAGTAAGAAAACACTAAAATGTATTTTTGACTCCTAAAACGATAGAATTTGGCTAAATTTGATTAGAAAAGCCCATGATCTTGCTTATAACGTCATTTTCTATGGAACCACCAAATTTCTTGCAATTTCAAGGTGATCACTTTTCTTTTTATCTATTTGCCCTTGCTTAGGTCTACTTTCTCCATGAAATTCAAGATTATGCAGCTTGCATTACATTGTATCTAGGAGTAGGAAAATAGATTGAGGAATTAGTTTATGTGTGTTAGGTTTAGGTTCTTAATGATTGGCAATTTGTATGGAAAAATCACATTATGTAATTCAATTGTTAAAGTTTAGCTTTTTGAAACTCAGAGAATGGAAGTTTGAAGCTTAGATTGACATAGGATAGAAGTTGGCTCGATCTAACTAATGAGAAATCAATTATAGAGATTCAGAGAGCAAGGATTAATGTTGGCTCGATCCAACTAATGAGAATTGGTCTGCAAAGATTCAGAGACCTTGGATTGAATCTAGGATCAACGTTGGCTCGATCCAACCTGAGAACAGTGAGTCTGCAGAACTTCAAAGAGCTTGGATCAAATATAGGATCGAAGTTGGCTCGATCCAACTTTGAGTTGGATTGATCCAAGTTGTTGAGTTATCTATGAAGTGAGAGTCCTTATGCCTCAAGAGTCTTATACTTAAGGACTCGCATGCCAAGCACTAACCAACCAATTACAGTGGAGTTCAAATCTATATCGGAGGAGGTTATAGACTACTCGGTGGGCCCGAGCAAAGAGTTTTATTTGTGGAACAACTCTTATGATGGATGAGATTTATATACTTGTCACGTCCTGATTTTTTGCACTTGAAAAAGACAAGTGAGAAAAACACAGTACTCTCTCATTAGAACTCATTCTCCTAGAAGGACGAGTGATTAGGTTTGAATTGAAAATTGATTTTGAACAAAGGCTTTTGAAAAACAATTTGGAGTCACCACCTAACTTGATTAAGGTGAGTTAGGTCACCTAAAACTAAGCACAAACCGAATATTACATTTAGGGTTTTTGAAAAGATTTTGAAAACTTCCTCAAGAGAGGATTTTTAAGAAAATAGGTTGTTTGGCAACCTTTGGAAATATTTAAGCCCTTTTTTTTTTTTTTTTTTAAAAAAAATAACTCCATTTGATCTTTGAAAATAGTGATCTAAGTTCGGAGGTTGGTTATGTGTAGGGAAGACGCACTAAGCCATCACCCTACCCCGCCCTTGCAGTATCTACATGTCTATTTACCCTAGGTTCACTTATTCGGAATCTTTGATTAATAAATGTCCAAAGTTATCCACTTTAGAAAAGAATTTTTATAAAGAAGTTTGGCATGATGCATGACATGCAAGTGCAAGAATTTGATTTGATTTTGAAAGTAGATTTGAAAAGAACTTGATTTGAAATTGAAATTGATTTGAAAAGATAGATTTGATTTGAAATTGGAAAGAAGATTTTAGAAAAGATAGATTTGATTTTCGAAAGAGAGTTCTTAAAATTGGAAACAAAGATTTGAAAATAGAATTTTGAATTAGAAACTTGAAATAGAATAAGGAATTAAAAACTTGAAAAATGTTATGGAATTGGAAACTTAAGAAAAGTTATGACCGCACTTATAAGGGTTGCCTACGTATCCCTTTTTGAGAATCATGTTAGTTGTAGTTCGGACAAGAGTCCGATTGAAAATAGACACTTTAAGAATTTTGAAGAGTTTGATTTGAAAAGATTAGATTAGAAAAGAGTTTGATTTGAAAAAGAGATTTGATTTGAAAAGAATTTGATTTGGAATGGATTTAGAGAAGTTAAAGTTTAGGAAAGATTGGACTTTGGAAAGCTTTAGAATTTGACATGGAATTGAAAAGGATGAGATTTGAAAAACTTGGATGTAGAAAATATGATTTGACATGAAAAAGAGATTTAGGAAACCTAAGAGTTTGATGTAGAAAATAGAATTTTGGATAGCTATGATTGGGTATGAAAAAGGAAAGTAAAAATTAGGGTTTCCTAATCATTGGTTCTAGGGCTTGACTTGGGCATCAAGAAAATAAGATTTTGAAAAGTAAATCTTTTGAAGGGAGTTTCTAGGAGAGAAACTTGAAAAGTGTTTTTAGAAAGTAGAACTTTTGAAGAGAGTTTTTGGAAAGGAGTTTGAAAAAAAGTTTTGGAAAGCGAAACTTTTGAAAAGAAAGTTTTTAGGAAGGAGATTTTTTAAAAGAGTTTTTAGAAAGTAGATTGAAAAAGAAGTTTGAAAAGAGATTTGAAAAAGTGATTTAGAAAGGGAATGGAATATGAACTTTTACAAGTCTCTAAACATATCTCACTTTCCTAAAAACGATTCTAACCATAAGAAGATTAGAATCGTTCTAGGATTATGGTTTTGAGAACAACAAAGATTTGAAAATATGGACCATATTGGTCTCATTAAATATAACACTTTCCTAAAGCGACCCTAACCATGGAATGGCTAGAATCATCTTAAGATGATGATTTTAACAAAAATAATTTTAGGGTTTACACCCAAAACTTATGTAACACTTTCCTAAAACAATCCTAACCATGGAACAGCTAGAATCATCTTAGGATTGTGATTTTGAAAACAAGTTTGGAAATAGAAGATTTAATGTAAGTTTTGAAAAAGATTTTTGATGCAAGTTTTGAAAACAAATTTAGAAAACGATTTTGAAAAGATGTATGACTATGATATGACAATGCAAGTAGGGTTATGAACATACAAGGTTTAGGCTTCACCACATAATCAAGGAAGCCGAACCCATGTGGTCTAAGGTTAAATTAGAATAAAGCCCCCGACACGATAACTTTCAACCATTCTTTCTACACATGAATCGGGGATTCCCTTGTTTCAAGCATGCAAGAAAGGGGGAAAGAAGATAGGGGATTAAAATAGAAGAAAACCCAAGTGGGTTATGAGAGAGAAGAGAGAGGTGGGAAATTACGTAAACGTAAATAGAAAACCAACCTTGTGTCTTCTTTGAATTGCTTGCTTTACTTGCTTTACGCCGCGTCGGTCTTTGAGAGCTTTGAGATTGCAGCACCTTGAGTCTTCAATGGTCAGCTTAGAGGCTCGTATAGGCGCGTATTGAGTGTATGTATGCTAGAGTTTAAGTGTATGGGGCTAGGGTTTGAGGAAGCCTAAGAAAACTAGGGTTTGGAGAGAGTTCGGGAGCTGTATATCGAGAGATAGAGTTTCTGGAGTTAGATCGTCGACCTTTTTCCCATAGGGAAGAGGCTTTGTATTTATAGACCAAAGAGTGACCCAACGCTTGTTGTAGAGGCACCAGGCTTAAAAATCCACTGGTGGCGCTATGCCATTTTTTGGCTTAGCGGCACTACTAGTGATGCCAGCCACTTAGGAAACTTTTTAAGGCGGTAAGAAATATATTTTCGACCCTTGATACACAAGACAAAAGATTTGGGCGCCTATCCTAGTGACTACCATGCATTTTTTAGCATGGCTCCACTAGGAGTGACTTTAGAAGATTCGGGAATGTTTTGGAAAGCCGGGAATGATCTAGAATGCCGAAAATGGGTAGAAACCCTTGAAATAGTGTCACAGGGGTAACAGACTTGAAAAATAAGGTCGGAATTGTCGACCGGGCTATTAAAGGCAAAATAGTCAACTAGACCGGAAAACCACCGGAATGGACTTGGAATAATCCATGAGTGCACTTGAAAGTTGGAAACACTATCCAAAGGTATCTTGTCCTTTGGTAAATGTGTCACGACCAATAGGCAAATTCGGTCCTGTGACATAGGGGGTTTGTTGGCAATTCCCAATGTCGACCTATTTACGAGCATTTCTGCCACTCTGACAGTTGTGATATTTATGAGTGTTTCCGCCACTCTAATGATTCGCTTTCATTCTGGAGACTGCCTGATCTCGGGAAGCTACTAGGTGGACTTATCGTCTGAGGAATCAACTTTCTCGAAAGATATGTCGAATAACGGATATATCTTCATTGGCGGGCTAGCAATCACCAAAGGTGGAACATTCTACCATCTCGGGGACTTGGGGTCTCATCCCGGTCGACAAGTTTGAAGGGACTTACCGTTCCAAAGAGTTTTCTTAAAAAAGTGCCTAATTGGATAGTCTTACCGCCCGAGGGATCAACTTTCTCGAAAGGCATGCCGGATTGAGTTTGATTGACTTGAACTGGAATTGAAGTTGAAATAGGGACTTACCATCCTTGGGAAGATGTGCCTACTGGAATTGGACCTAGCAATGCTACAAGAGCATTTTGGTCATTTTGCCTCTTTTGGGCCCAACAAGCCCGCAAAGCAATTGATTGGATTGAATTCGAAAAATTGATTTAAACTTGAATATGTCTATGTCAATTTGAATATGAGTTCGGCGGGACCGAATATTGCCGAGCAGGCAAAAATGACGTGATTACAATACTGAGACTCAATATAGAGTTGGTATCTCATTGAATACATGTTGGAGAATATAGAGAGATGTTTGGAGTGTCATGAGTCAGACAAAGCATTCATCATTGAACTATTAATTGAAGAACAACCTGTGAGATCATCTTGCTGGATTCCGAAGGTGATGAACAACACTGTGGTGATTTGGTGTTAGAGTCGAGGACTGAAAGAATAGAAAGTCTAGGAGTCGAGCAAGAAATCTTTAACTGGAGTTCATGGGATTCGAACGAAATTCGTGGAGTTTTGATGTTATGGTTATAAGCTTGTCTTGTATAAACTATTCTTAATAATACTTAGCTTGCTGCCAGACATGGTTTTTTTCCAGGTTTAGGTTTCCACGCTATGTATCGCATTCTTTTACTTTATGCTCTTATTACTACTTCGCATGTGCATGATTTATAGGTAAAGATCACTACTTAACAAGGCATTAGCACACTATAGTTAGATAATCCAGGATTTAGGAATTTCAATTGGTATCAGAGCAGGGCATTCATAAAGTTTTATTCGAGTATGATCTTGTAATTCTGGATATATGAATTTACGTACGGAGGGATTGTCGACTTTAGGCCCTGTTGATGAGTTGGGTAAAAAATGTTATAAAGTGAGAAGCCCAAATGATGCGACACTAATAGTCAAGGTAAGCATAAGGACAAGAATGATATTCTAGAATCTGCATCTATTGAAATGTTTAAGAAATTTATGGAACTGAAAAAATATAGTTTGATGTGACTGTTAAGCTTAAAACTCTTGGAAAAGAAAAAGAAATTCTTAAACATGAAATTCTCGAGTCAGCATTCTTAGTAAGCCAATTGAAAATTAATTTAATATGAAGGATTTAAGATGTTATGAACTTCTTTCTGGTTTGAAAATTAATTTTTCAAAAAGCAGTCTTTATGGAATGGGAACTAATGAGGTGTTTATGAAGTCTATAGCAAAGCTTGTTAGGTGTAGAATTGGTAGATTTTCCATCCATTATCTTAGGTTGCCAGTAGGCCCAAATAAATTTAATATGAAGGATTGGAAAAGTGTCCTAGATAGGTTGAGGCAAAATCTATCCAAGTGGAAGAGGTCTCAATTATCTATTAGGGGTAGAATCATATTACTAAGATCAACCTTGTCTAGCCTTCCTTTGTATTCCTTTCAATCTTCAAAATACCTGCAAATGTTAGAAAAGAAATCAAAAAGCTTATGAGAGGTTTTCTTTGAGGAGATAGTGCCTCTAAGAAAAAGATACATTTGGTAAAGTGAGATAAAATAACCCTTTCTAAAGATTATGGAGGCTTTGGTGTTAGGCCTTTAAAGCTCATGAATGCTGCTATGCTCTCAAAGTGGTGGTGGAGGTTTGGGTCTAAAAAAGATGCCTTATGGAGGAAACTGATATGTAGTAAGCATAAGTTGGATGGGGTTAGATGGCTTCCTTATACAGGTGTTTCCTCAAAATCCTCTGCTATTTGGAAAGATTTTCTCAAATTGAGCTTTGAGCAAAATCTTTATGGTAAGGTTTTATCAAAAAATGTTCTAATCAGTGTGGGTTTAGGAAATGCTACATTATTTTGGCATGAACCTTGGCTATTTTCTAGGCTTAATTCATCTCAGTCAGTGGTAAAAGGGAAGCCTAAGGAGTTATTCCCCAAGCTCTTCTCTCTCTCAATAAATCAATGAGCTTTGATAACAGATCTAGCAGTGGTACAAGCTAATAATTCAGTTATCTAGGATTTGAAATTTAAAAGGGGTCTAAGAGTATGGGAGGAGGAGGATCTAAATAGACTATTTTTACTATCACAGTCCTCCTTTGTGGTATCCCAAAAAGGTGATAAAATCATTTGGAAGGCAGAGTCCTCAAATATATTTTATGTGAAATCTTTTTGTCAGGTTTCTCAATCTTGTGGGAACCATTCTCGTTGGCCATTCCCTTTCATTTAGAAAAATGCAGCCCCATTGAAGATTCAAGTTTTTGGTTGGTTTGCTCTTCAAAGGAGAATCTGCTCATCAGTCCTTCTGTAACATAGATGTATACTTTCCCCCTCTGTAGATGTTAGATGTGCCTTATGTTTGGAAGCAGATGAATGTCTTGATCATTTGTTGCTTAGATGTTAAACATCCTGGTTGATATGGTCTTCTATCCTAAATTGGTGGGTTATCCAATGGGTGGTTCCTCGAGAAATTAAAACAGTGGCAAGGTGGTGGTTTTCTATTATAACTTCAGGGTTTGGAAGAATTATTTGGAGATCACTATTTCTGGCTATTATTTGGAATACTTGGCTCCTTTGAAATGCTATAATATTTGAAGGAAGAGCTAAGGATTGGGTAGAGTTCGTTCACTCAATCAAGCTGCATACTATTATGTGGGTGAAAGCTTCTTAGAAGGACAATGCATTCTCAGTAGACGAGTTCATGTTTAACATTCATGGAGTGAGGTCCCTTAGTTATTAATTTCTTTTTGATATATATGGTTTCAGTTGGTCTCTTACCAACTTGTTCTCTTTCCTCTTGGTATATTGTCCCTTTGTTTTGCTACTTTTTCTATGTTTTGGCCTGACCTGATTTGGTTCATCCACCTTAGTGAAGCCTTGCTTATGTATCTTCATTCTTATTTCAATGAAGTTTTTCTTTTGCTGATAAAAAAAAAAAAAGTCAATTGAAAACTCAACAAGTCACGTTATATATTAAGAATATTGAGCTTGAAAAGAAATTGCATGCTTGTGTGGATTCGAAAGTCTCTTGAACTTACAGTTACTTCTCTTGAATCTAACCTATCTAGAACTCAAGATCATGTGAAAAAGGTGAATGCAGGTTCTGAGAAGATTCACAAAATACTTGACGAGCAAAAGATCATTGGTGACAAACAATGTATTGGCTATCTAAAGAAGGTTGCTCATGAAATTAGGTATGTAAAGAAAGTAGCTCCACGAGATGGAAGTCTAATAAAAGCTACTCCAACCCAAGCCCAATCGAAAAGAAAAGGTAAAAATAGGTATGACTCTCTCAAGAATTTGCATACTTTTAATGTCAAGCCTAAACCCACACATTCTACACAATCTGCACAACTTGTGCCTGTTTGCCATTATTGTGGGACTAAAGGACACATTAGGCTATAATGCTACAAATTACATGGTCTTCCTAGGGATTACATTTAGACAAAAAGTAGTATGTCGTATCAACCTGGGGCCAATGGTAGCTTTATGTTCAATAGGTTTGATCTATTTTCCCAACAAGGCAAGTTCAATCTAAGAGAAGAATTTCAAGAAAGAACCACAACGTCAAGGTTACACCCAGGAGAATACCAAAACAACCAAAACCCATTGTGAAACTGAAGACAAAAACTGTTTGGGTAAGAAAAGCTAACATAGTCATAAAACCTTTAAGTTCCCTTAGGATTGAAACCCTTAGTAAATTTGTAAGGGTTTGTGTCATTGAGTAGAGGTTCCATTAACATAGCCTATGATGTTCTTCAACCTTTTTTTTTTAATCCTAAAGCTATGATCTTATGTAGCATGGTTTCATTTTTAAAAATCTGAAAAATGCTAAAAGGATTTTATTTTGTTTTTGTTTTGAACTTTGGATATTGGATAACTTTATGATATTCATGTAAGTATATATATGATGATAAGTATGCAATTTTTTTTTTTTTAATTTAAGACAAGTGTGTGTGCATAAACTTAGATCCAAATTCATTGTCAACTTGTGGATATGATATAATTCATGATTGTGGAATATTTGTGCACATATCAATTTGTGTTAAAAAGTTGTTTGTTCACATATGTGATCAAATTATGTGCCTTTCTTGAATCTAATGATCATCATGTGCTAGTTTGACCTTGTATTGAATACCTTCTGAGTGTTGGTTTTCTCAATTTGCCAAAATATAGTGAAACTTTTGCATGATGGTTAGGGCTAGCTGTCATTATGTGTGAAAGCCGCTATCAGACATGTTCATAAATGTACAGTAATAAATGAAGCCTATAGTAAGGGCAATTGTAGTCAATGGTGTGAAAGCCGCCACATGATTGTAACAAAAAAAATTGTATATCAAGTTTCATGTGGTACCATCTAAGTGAAGGCAAGCATTTATTCTTGAACCAACACAATATGTGTGTGACAATAAGTCTGACTTCTAGTTGTATGAAAATCATTAGATCTCAAGTGTGGTGCAGCAGGTTAGATCACAAGTAGGATTTAAATGATATGTTGATCTAGATTTGATATTCACCCACTCACATTCACACTTTCATGAGCTATTTCATTTTTTTATCATGTTGCTCTGAATTGGTGACTCAAGTTGTGTAGGCCTCAGTTTTGCAATTTTGATTCACATATCTTTATCATGGATATTTTTTTGTTGTTTGAAAATATGTAAAGTCATTGCTAACCTGTTCTTTTGTAAGGTTGAGGATGTGTGTGTGTTTTACGGATGTGAGGTCTCGAGATTTGTGTTTATTTTGATTTGTCGAGCGTGCATTATTCTCGTAGTTCACAATTTGATTGTGCACCCTTGTCATTTTGTTCCACAAAGGGGAGATATATAATGAGAGTTATTGTGGTGAAGTTGTTGGCTTTTTGATTATTGAACTGTGGGGGAGCTTGTTTGCTTTGATATATTTGTGCTTTTCACAGAGCTTGTTTGTTTTGATATAATGTGCTTGTACTTGTTGACTCAAGATTGATCTTCATATTGATTTTGATGATAATAAAACCATATGCTTATTATCTAATGAGTTTAATTAAGTGTGCAGATTAGTTAATAATCATTTTGACAAACAACAACATGGTAAATATCTTAAGTTGATTATCCTACACATGATAAAAATGGATTTGTTCCATCTCGAAGAGATTGAAGGTCTTATGATTTTTCAAGAGATTATTTAGTGTTCAAGCATTTGTGGAATATTATTAGAAGGGTTTCAATGATCTCTTATAACTCATATATAAAGATTAGAATGTAAAATGAAAAGCCTGATATAAAACCAAACACTGGCGAATTTCAAACAAATGGTTGACACGTTACAAATATGGTTGACACCATAACCATCTCTGTTGAAAATCGCTTTGAAGAACTGGAACCTATTGTTAGCACCATTAAAAAATGGTTAACATCTTATTGAAGATCTTCAGAAGACTTTGTAAGTTATTGTTGACACCATACATATATGGTCAACACCTTTTGCTGAAGACCCTCAATCCTTAAAAGAGGAAAGTCCACAGCTAGTGTCAACACCATGCAATTATGGTTGACATCTTGTTCAAAGCTCAATTTGCTCAAATCTTGCTTTTTGCTCAAATCTTACTCTTTGCTCTTGTCAGCACATCTCAAATGTGGTTGACACCTTGGAAAGGTTTAACTTCGTGAAGTATACTCTAGCTATAATCGACACCTTAAATGGTCTTGGTCAACACCTTCAAAGGCAGTGAGCAAATGAAGGAAAATAGCCCTTGATATGGTTGGCACTTTACAAATATGGTTGACGTCATCAAAAAACATAGCCAGATAATTTGAATGAAATGCTGACATCTTGGAAGGTTTTGGTCCACACCTTGAAGATAGTTAGTAAATAAAGAAGGACAACCCAAAGAATGGTCAACACCATGAAAATTTGGTCGACACCTTCAAAGACTAATTTACTAGTAATCGCTGAAGTGGTCAACACTATAAAAATTTGGTCGACACCTTCAAAGATTGACTTGCTAGGAATCCTAAAATGGTCGACACCTCAAACACTAGTGTCGACACCTTGGCTCCAACGGTCAGAAATTTAAACGTTTTGAACGAGCCAAACTCGCATTAAATGCTACTCCAACGACATCATACAGCTAAAATTGATGAAGGGCTATATATACAAGACTCCCAACTCATTTATGATTATCAAGATAAAGAGATTAAGTGCTAAAAAGTGAAGAACAATCACTCTCATTCATTGCTCTGTTTTCTACACATTTGGGAATTTATTGCTGAGCTGAAATCTGCTTGTATACACTTGAGAAAGTGTTTCCTTTGTATAAATCTTATTTTATCCTTATATAAGGTTGTATACCTTGTGAGCTTGAGTATAACTTGGGCAATACACTTGTAAGATTAAGTGATCTTGGACAACATCATTTGAGATTGAGAGTTTGGGTTGAATTCTTGTAAAGAAAGTGAACTAGTCACTTGGAGTAACTAGCAGTTGTGTAAGAACTTTACATAATGGAATACCTTTGAGAGGATTGAGAAAGAGAGGACGTAGGCAAGGGTTGGCCGAACTTTTGTAAAAATCTCGTGTCTCTATTTATTGCTTCTTGTTGGCCTTTATCTTCATCATAATCATCAAAATTTGCTTGCATATTGTCATATTACATTGAGGTTACTATTCCATTGATTTATGCATTACTAATTCTATGTTTATTGTTTTAAATTGTCATAAACCCAATTCATCCCCTGTTGGGTTGAGATTTTAGGCTAATAGTACTTTGTGCTTTTCACGGGGTATTATGTTTGAGTTGTGTGAAGGTACATAGTGCATTTGATAAAATGTCTAAGTTTTAATTTCCTTTGTAAAAGCATAGGGTGGGATTGCTTTTTTTTCATTAAGTGTTTTGTCACAAACTTACCAAGGGGGAGATTGTTAGGTTTAGGTTCTTAATGATTGGCAATTTGTATGGAAAAATCACATTATGTAATTTAGTTGTTAAAGTTTAGCTTTTTAGAACTCATAGAATGGAAGTTTAAAGCTTAGATTGATGTAGGATTGAAGTTGGCTTGATCCAACTAATGAGAAATCAATTACAGAGATTCAGAGAGTAAGGATTGATGTTGGCTTGGTCCAACTAATGAGAATTAGTCTACAGAGATTCAGATACCTTGGATTGAATCTATGATCAACGTTGGCTTGATCCAACCTGAGAACAGTGAGTCTGCAGAACTTCAGAGAACTTGGATTGAATATAGGATCGATGTTGGCTAGATCCCACTTCGAGTTGGATCGATCCAAGTTGCTGAGTTGTCTACGAAGTGAAGTTTCTTATGACTTAAGAGTCTTATACTTAAGGACTCTCATGCCAAGCACTAACCAACCAATTACAGCGGAGTTCAGATCTATATCAGAGGAGGTTATAGATTGCTTGGTGGGCCCGAGCAAAAATTTTTACTTGTGGAACAACTCTTATGATGGATGAGATTATATACACAGACTCAATATAGAGTTGGTATCTTGTTGAATACACGTTGGAGAATATAGAGAGAATGTCTAGAGCATGAGCCGGACAGAGCATTCATCATTGAACTATTAATTGAAGAACAACCTGTGAGACCATCTTGGCGAATTTCAAAGGTGACGAATAACACTGTGGTGATTCGGTGTTAGAGTCGAGGATTAGAAGAACAGAAAGTCGAGGAGTTGAGTAAGAAAGCTTTAATAGGAGTTCGTGGGATTCAACCAGCATTCGTGGAATTTTGATGTTATGGTTATAAGCCTATCTTGTGTAAACTGTTCTTAATAGTGCTTGGCTTGCTGACGGACACGGCTTTTTTTTTGTTTAGGTTTCCACACTATATCTCGTATTCCTTTACTTTATGCTCTTATTACTGCTTTGCATGTGCATGATTTATATGTAAAGATCACTAGTTAACAAGGCGCAAGCACACTATAGTTAGATAATCCAGGATTTAGGAATTTCAATGTATTACAAAATAGATTTAGGAATTGGTTTATGTATAGCATTACGTTTTTTTCAAAACTCGAGTACTTCTCCTCTTGGATGTTTGTATTTATCGTCAATTTACAGAACAAATAGTATTTCTAAATAGTGTTGATGCTCGTACATTGAGATGGAGACGGTATGTTTGGTCTGTAATCTCATGCACATTTCATTGCTACCTTAAAATTTCTGGAGTTCTTTGCTCTTCGTTTCTAAATTTTGTTTTCTCCAAGAATTTCACGGTGTGCCATTTCTGCACTGGACTTTGCTGTTTAAAGCACCAAAGCTCTCATGAAACCTGTTTGGTCTGCTGCATTGCCTGTTTGGGACTCCGGGATATATGCAAATGTCATACCAAAATATCACTGATTTGCGTCTCTTAAGTTGAGTTGGAGTTAGATGTACAGTTGACATACTCTATGTTCGGCCATCAAATGGATTGGAGACATTATTCAATCAATAATTGCAGCTTCACTCATCTGAGGAGCCAAGCTGCAAGACATGGTTCAAGTATGCCATCCATGTAAGCTATATATATATATATATATAATATGGATTATTTGTGTGCGTCAGTGCGTGTTTTTTGCTTCAGGTTCCAGGCATGACTATTCCCTGCAGGATGGATTCAGAATTTTTGTTTAGTGGAGACAAAATTTACACAGAATCATACATACACAGAATCATGCACAATTTTTTTTTTAATTGACAATAATTTTCATTTAATAAATAAAGAAATAATTATATCAAAGACGTTGAAAAATGGTATCACCTCTGTACAAAAGTTCTACACAAAAATCCTATCAAAAACCTTAATCTAAACTTAGTAAGCTAAGGTTCAAAATTTTGAGAAGAAATTTTGAGATTTAAGTAACCAAGAGTCTATAGATGAATATAATAAAGAGTTAATTGAATTGTTTATTTGGTCAAATAATGAAGGGTTCATGAGATACTCTGATACAAGTTTAGTGATATTTAGTGGGGATAAATACAAGTGTTAGTGAATCTAGAGAGAGGCAGATGTAAGTATTTATAAATTCAGTGGGGCCAAAACATACATTTGTAACTAGGATCAAATAAATACACATTTTTTTTAAAGAAAATAGTGGAAGTAGACAATTCAGGAGGGGCAACTGCCCCAAAGCCCTTCTTGCATCCTCTGCTGTATTTCTTCGAACTTGTACAAGATCACCGTCTACACAAATCATATAAAATTTCATGTATTATATGAATGATGAAGGGCCCAAGTGGGCTTGCAGAGAGATTGGGATTAGTAGATCTACCCTTGTACTTTTATGTAAGAGGTTGTTTTGTCTTTGTCACTGACTTTTTGTTTTACTTAAACTTCATTCGTCATTCGTGTATTTTAATATCTATACATCTATATAGAACTCAAGTTACTCCTAGAGGTTGCTCTGTCTTTGTCATTGACTTTTTGTTTCACTTCGGCGCCGCTTGAAATTTGAATTTTTGGCAAAAAAAAAAAATATATATGAAAGAAAAATGAAGAAAAATAAAAAGTATTTTTGTTCACTTTTTTTTTTTTGACATTTTTTTTCCTTTACTTTTTTCACAAAAAATTTGAATTTCAAACGAAGTGTTAAAAGCTCACTCGTCGTTCATATATTTTACTTGTTTACATCTATATAGAACTCTGGAGGTGGAAGAGATAGCAGGAGATCTGACAGATACATTATAACCAAAGCACAATCAAGAAAGGAAGGGTGATAGATGGAGGACTCTATCGCGATGAATGGAGGCGATGGTCCCAACAGCTACACCAAGAGTTTCAAGTTCCAGGTCTGTCCCTCTCCTTTCTCACTCTCCTTTCTCTTTTCCATGCAGCAATGTTAAGTATCACATTGTATTCTGAGATTGCATAGCCTTGCATCACCTTCTATCTAGGAGTGTGAACCTAGATTAATTTATGTCTATCTAGAAGTGTGAATCTAAATTGAGTAATTAATTTATGTATAGCAGTACTCTTTTTCGAAACTTGGGTATTTCTCTGGATGTTTGAAATAGTATATTTTATCTCCGTCAATTTACAATACAAATGCTATTAATGAATACTGTAATTAATGCTTGTACATTGACATGGACATGGTATGTTTGGACTGTAATCTCATGCACATTCCATGGGCACCTCAAATTATCTGGAGCCCTTTGCTCTTCGTTTCTAAATTTTTTTTTTCTCCCAGAATTTTACGGTGATGCCATTTCCACAGTGCACTTTGCTCGTTAATGCACCAAAGCTCTCATGAAATCAAGTGAAGTGAAAACCATTCGAAGAAACTATCATATTCCATTTGCTGGGGTCACTTGATGCATTAACATGTTTAGCCAATAATCTCTACATTTTCAAAGAAATGCTTGCACTTTAAGTAAAAATGTTTTCAGATTGAAACTTGTCTGGTCTGCTGCACAGCCTGTTTGGGACTCTGGAATATATGCAAATGTCGACCAAAATATCACTGATTTGGGTCTCTTAAGTCCATCAAGTGAATTGGAGCCATTGTTCAATCAATAATTGCAGCTTCACTCATCTGAGAAGCCAAGACATGGTTTAATTATGCCATCCATGTAAGCTACTCACCAGGAATGCACCCTAAGGTAGAGTTCCTGGGTTACTCAAAGAAGCTAGTAAGGAGAGACTTATCAAACAAAGACAACCAAGCCTCCTCTCAATCCCACAAGGGGGGACTTCCGCGAGACCAGGCGGGCGCTCAAAACCCTTATTAACTTAACGCCTTAAAGAAACTCTCTCGCCAAACAAACGCTTAAGGCTAAGGAAGAGAAGAAAGCATTGAAGTTCACCTCGTGCTTCCATCAAACGAAGCACTTGGGGGTGTGTGTTTTTAGCTACAGGTTCTAGGCATTGACTACTCTCTTAAGCTCGTACAAGGCCATCATTCACATGAATCATGTAAACTTTATACATTGTATGAGTGATGAAGAACCATAAGAGGGTTTGAGGAGAGATCAAACTTGAAATTTCATGCTTAGCATCAGAATTAGCCGATCATTGGGTCACCCCTTGTAGCCATATATTAGCTTGGAATTGTTTCAAGAGGTTGCTCTGTCTTTGTCAGAGACTATTTGTTTCACTTAAAGCTCATTCGTCATTCAGTTATTTTAAGAGAACCTGTATACATCTATATAGAACTCAAGTTATTCCAAGAGGTTGCTGTGTCTTTGTCACTGACTTTTTGTTTCACTTAAAGCTCATCTATATGGAGCTCTGGAGGTGGAAGAGATAGCAGGTAATCTGGCAGCTAGACACATTATAACTAAACCACAATCAAGAGAGGAAGGGTGATACATGGAGGACTCTATCCCGATGAATGGAGGCGATGGCCCTAACAGCTACACCAAGAATTTCAAGTTCCAGGTCTGTTCCTCTCTCCTTTCCCTTTTCCATGCAGCATTGTCAAGTTATCAAAATTAAGCAACTGAACATATAGAATTCAGCATATTGCTTCCAAGGTGAAGGTTTTCAATAAGTAATCTTATACAGAACCAACATCAAGTGATTCCAAATTTTAACCGAGAATTTGCACATCTACGCTCTTATTATGATCTTCCATCAGTTAATTTTTTTTTGTTGGGTCAATCTTTATAAAAATCATATATGAAGTTGTGCTAATGCAGTGCCTTTTTTTTTTTAATTTCTTTTTATCACCATAGATCTAGATTTCAGAAGAACGATGATGACAAATTTTGCTGATGTGAATTAAATACAGGAAGAGGCATCAGCCGGAGCAAAGTTGTTGCTAAGCACTACCATTCAAGAAAAGCTTGAATTACAAAACATCTCGCAAGTCTTCTCCATTGCGGATCTTGGATTTTTGGTTGGCCCCAATACCCTTTCGTGTGTTCAAACCATAGTAGAAGCAGTGCAGCTCAAATTTAGAACGCGGGAACTAATGGAGTAGAAAGTATCTGAATTCCAAGTCTTCTTCAACGATCATGTCGCCAACGACTTCAACACGTTATTTAAGGCCCTTCCGTTCGACAGACAATACACGGCTGCTGGAGTCCCGGGCTTTTTCCATGGCCGACTGTTCCCAAAGGCCTCGATGAATTTCATGCACTCGTCCTTTGCTCTTCACTGGCTCACAAAGGTTCCTGAGGAAGTGACTAAGGAAGACTCTCTGGAGTGGAATAAGGGCAGAGTCACTTATGTGCGAAGCTCTTCTGAAGTGGTGAAGGCCTTTGCTAGCCAATTTTCGAGTGATATGGAGGCTTTCTTCAGTGCAAAGTTGGCCACCGGTGGGTTGATGGCAGTTCTCATGCCGTGCCGGCCGGAGGGAACGCACCCTTCTGAGTCAATTCTTGTCCATTCCTTCGAGTGGTTGGGAGATGCACTAACAGATATGGCCAAGGAGATAACTAAGATTAAAGGGGTGTTTGTATCGCATCTTAAAAACATCATAAGTGAAAAGTTTAAGTTAATTCTTAAAAATTATTTTTTTAAATGACTTTTCAAAGTTTATGCTCGTTCTAAAAGTGATTTTTTTAAGGGGGGAGCCAAACATAATTTAAAAAGTCATAAGATGAAGAAAAGAAAAAAAAAAAATCCGCATCCAAACTCCTCCTAAATATGCTAGCTAGGTTTACTCTTACTCAGTTGCTACTAATTAGTATCAATGTTCCGAAATTATGCCTCATTCACGTCGGCCACTGCCCTACAGCTCCCGGCACCGGCATGCAGTAAGCCAAGTCATCTAGTCCAGCCAACTATTAAGCAGGAATACAAGTATTTAGCATTGGCCGTTGACATGACACAATCATATGTCATTGTTGCTGTCACACGCATCAATCCCTTATCTGACGGTGGCACCTGAGATTTTTTCCTGAACCGTCCCAAGTTTAATGAAATTGTACTCACAGCTATTTATTATTCACAAGTTTCTTTCGAACGCAAGTATGAAAGTTCTAGGTCTTCCTCCATGTCTTGCCAGTCCTACTCGTGGATCATTCTCTCGTCCACCTGAAATTAAACAAATAACAAAAAGCATGCTTGCACAACTCACCTTTGTGCATAAGTTTCTTCTAACTTGAATATATACTTCAATTATAAGTTGTGTTTGACAATTTCACAATTTATATCTTATTGATATAATTTGACTGTATGGCAGGGTCTGGTGAACGAAGCTGTTGTGGGTACTCTTTCAATATACCAATATTCTTCCCAACTCCCTCTGAAGTGGAAGAAGTGGTCTCGAAGAATAAGCATTAGACATTGAGAGAATCCAAGAAATACACTGCACACCACAGGCTCGTACCCCTGAATATGTTCGATTCTGCAGCAACCAAGCAAGAGCAGTGACGGAAGGCATTCTATGCAAACACTTCGGATCTTCAATCATCGATGAACTCTTTGAGAGATACTGTCGGAAGATTGAAGAATTATCAAAATCGCAGTTGGAAAACTTGTTTCTACTTGTTAAGTGCAATTAATAAAGTTTGCTAAATAAAACCTAACGCTGCCAAAGAAGAATTCCAACATTTTACGTAACAAATTCCATGAGGAGTTATGAGGACAATATGTATTATGCAATGACTTGGTGCCAAACTCTAAAAGAGTTTTTTTTTTACTTCAATACTCTAGTAACTACTAGCTTGTAAATATTCATCTATTTACGTATTATGCAATGACTTGGTGCCAAACTCTTAAAAGAGTGTTTTTTTTTTTACTTCAACACTCTAGTTACTACTAGCTTGTAAATATTCATCTATTTATGTATTATGCAATGACTTGGTGCCAAACTTTTAAAGAGTTTGTTTTTTTTTCTTTTTTTTTTTTACTTCAATACTGATGCAGCAAAAGTTAAGAAAACAAGAAGATAAATCCAAATCCATTGATTTACCACGAATACCAGATTCAGAGTTGTCCCGCAACCTATTGATTCACCACGAATACGAGGTTTTGGGGCATCAAACGCTCGTTGATTTTTGTAGAAAATACCAAATGATTAGAGAAAAGTGCAAAAAGTCGCACACAATTTTATTAACCTCTGAAAACTGCTAAAAAATATCTTAACACGGGTATAAATAAGCGGCACGAAACCCTAGGGCCCGGGACAAACCGGGTCAATTAAAAAAAAAACGAAAGTCCAAAAACATAAGCCCAAAACACAAAACGGGCCGAAAAACATACTTAGAGGCGTTTTTTCAAATTTTCTTAGACCGCAAAATAATTTTATTATTTTTTCTTTTCTCCGGCTCGTCGCTAGCTTCCTCAAAAACATATTGTAATAGGAAAACGGAGTTGCGAGTTAAAAGTTATGGCCGATTGAAGTTTACCGACCACCAGGCCGCGCATAACGACACCCGCACGTCTCCAAGTATTCTTCCGCTATGCGATCCGCATCAAATACTCTAGTAACTACTAGCTTGTAAATATTCATCTATTTACATATAATATGCATACATGTGTATAAATAAATAAATAAACAACTCTTGTTTTCCGTGTTAAACGGATAATATGCATCCATGCGTATAAATGAAAAAAAGTTCTTGTTTTTTGTATTAATCTGTAACCTAATGAAAAACACAATTTTTAGTTAAAGTGTAACGTACATGTATTAGACATCTCTCATGTTATACTTCATGAAAGAAAAAATTCATTTAAACTAAAATTACGATATGATCTAATATTACCTCAACATATAATTTTTTTTTATACTTAATATGTAATTATAATGATACAACAAGTGACTACTAAACTTGTTCGACCATCTCAACTATTAAAAAAAAAAAAAAAGGAAAGACATGTATAGCTCATCACTTGTGAGTCATTGCTATTATCATATCATACATATATATATATATATATACATATATAGTTATATTTTACTTTGTGAAAATTTTCCAATAGTTGATATGGTTATATGATTAAACAATCATTTTTATAGTTTTTTTATTAATATTTTTGATGAATTAACCATTTTTCCCATGAAAGTCTTGAGAGAATAAACTAATTAAGAAAAGTATAATTGATTTGCTAGATCTTAAATTCGATTGTTTGTCAACAATATGTTTTCTTAAACTATTATTTATAACACAAAAATACTAATTATTGACATGTATAAAAAGAAATGCCTTATAAATATTACAATATTTTTTATCCCAACTTTTTAACCCTTATTCATACAATACTCGTACAATTATATTTCTTATTGGCATGCTCATATCTTTGGCCGAATCCTTTTATCCTATTTTCCATTGAAAATTAAATCATATTAAACTCATTATGTACTGTTCTTTTGCCAACACATATTTTACTAACTATAGCTTTTATTGTGGATGGTTATTAATAATTTTTTATTTATCTGTCAAAAATACTAATTATTGACATGTACCATTCGTTTGACGGAACGCACCCTTCTGAGTCAATTCTTGTCCATGGCTTTGAGTGTTAGTGAGGTAAGGCTTCATGATTTGTGCTTTGCCTTTTTCATCTACTCCTATGGCTCCACATTACTTAGCATCGATGTTCCGAATTTATTCGTCATTCATCCAGGTCGGCCACTGCCCTGAGGCTCGTGGCACCGGAAAACAGTAAGCCAAAGCATCCAGTCCAGCCAAATACGAACCTGGACAAGTATTCAGCATTGGCCTTTGACATGGCATATTACTCATATGTCACTAATTGTGGCCGTCACACGCAGCAATCCCTTATATCACAGTAGGACCTGAGATTTTTTTCCCGAACCATTTCAAATTTAACAGAATTGAACACACTTCATCTTCTATTTATTATTCACAAATCACAAGTTTCTCTCGAGCTTAGTATGAAAGTTCTTGGTCTTTCTCTTTGTGTCCATAGTCCTACTCATGGGTCGTTCTCCCACCACCCAAAAATAAATAAATTAATTAAAAACGTGCTTGGACAACTCTCCTTTGTGCATTAGTTAATTTCTTCTAACTTGGAATGTACTTCATTTATAAGTTGTGTTTAACCAATTCTCATTGCATCATTATTGGTCTAAGCTGATTGTATGGTACGGTCTGGTGAATGAAGCTCTTGTTTCTACTTGTTAAGCGCAATGAAGTTTGCTAAATGAAACTGAATATGTTTTTGGATCTGACATTTTATGTAACAAATTTCATCAGATCATATGAGGATAGTATGTATCATGCAATGACTTGGGATCACAAAAATATTGTCTTCATATAAAAATTGTGTTTAAAAATTCAGAAGAACAATTTAACAGGTTTCCTAAAATAAGTGTTTCCAAAATAAAACCTCCCCAACCTTTTCTTTTTTATTTTGGAAACAGTTAACATTTTCACATCAATTTTTGTTTTTCTGTTTTCGAGAACATGAAATAATTTCCAACGCCAAACCAAATGCATCCATACTGCCCATCATGGAATAAAGCCATAAACACTTTAGAAGTGATGACCGTCGTTGCTAGCCAACTTTCGAGTGACATGGAGGCTTTCTTCAAGTAGACTAAGTGCGGTCTAGTCCTTGAATTGGGAGCTAATTTCTATAAAATTTGAGTAAAATTCATGAATTTTAATTTAGATCAATAGTTAATTGTCACATGTATAATTACGGTATTAAAATATATAATGATATATTTTTTGTTAAAATTTTGCATAAAAAATTTAGTAATTCAATAAATAAATTACTGTTGTTTCTTTTATGTATTCTAAATACTATAAATTGAGGTATTTTTGCAAAGATTGATGCATACAAAAATTAAAAATTATTTAACAAATATATATTTATCTATCCATTCATATTCAAATATGTATATATATACACTCTAAAGATGTTTATGCTCCCGAAATACTTTTATAAACAGCCTTTTGCACTCTTGCCCCATAATCGCACCGCACGCGCACCTAGCTAGCTGTCTTGAATTTTCAGCACTCGTTATTGATTTGTTTTATATGCTGCTTTTAATTTTTGGGGAAAACGAGTCGGTTTTACTAAATTTGACATGGACCCGAATCCACATATGCAAAAGACCCATATAACATAATGGCATGCAAAACAAACCAAGGAACTGGGTTTAACAGGTACAGTAATGGAGTGATGATGAAAACAAGAGCTCATGCAAATAACAAAAGCTCTCTGCAACAGAAAGCTCTCTTCAACGCAGACTTCTACGAACCCACACGTACCCAACCTCGTTTCCTACTACTTTTCTCTTCTGCAATCTTCCCCAGATCCCACCCATCTCCGCCATCTTCATGCTCGCCTACTTCGGACGTCTCTCTACGACAACGTAATCCTCAGTTCCAAGCTAGTTTTGATGTATTCCCAGCACAACAAAGTCTCCCCAGACGCTCTCTCTGTCTTCTTCCACATGCCCTACCGGAACATCTACTCGTGGAACATCATCATCGGAGAGTTTTCACGATCTGGGTCGCCCGGAAAATCTATAGAACTGTTTCTCCAAATGCGACACTCCGAGGTTCAACCTGATGTATTCACGCTTCCTCTTGTTTTGAGGGCATGTGCCGGTGCTGGAGTGATAAATTGCGGCTTTTCGGTTCATGGGTTTTGTGTAAAGATGGGTATGGAGAGGAGTCTGTTTGTTGCTTCTGCTTTGGTTTTCTTTTACGCGACTTTTAGGAAAATTTTTGATGCAAGGGTGGTGTTTGATGGAATGCCTCAGAGGGATGCAGTGTTGTGGACAGCAATGTTGGCTGGGTATGCTCAACACGAGGAGCCCATGTTGGCTTTCTCTGTGTTTAGGGAGATGGTTGGTGTGGGAGTTGAGCTTGATGGGGTGGTTATGGTGAGCTTGCTTTTGGTTTGTAGCCAGTTGGGTTGGTTGAAGCATGGGAAGAGTGTTCATGGGTGGTGCATAAGAAGGTGTATGGTTTTAGGGCTAAGTTTAGGGAATGCCTTGATCGATATGTATGTAAAATGCGCTGCATTATGTTATGGGCGTAAAGTGTTTGACAAAATGCCTGACAGAGACGTCATTTCGTGGAGTGCTTTGATCTTAGGGTATGGATTGGGGGGATTTTTAGATATTGCTTTTGGGCTTTTTGATCAGATGCATATACAAGGAGTAAAACCCAATGATGTAACATTTCTTGGTGTTTTGTCTGCTTGTACTCATGGTGGATTGGTGGAGACTGCGCGGTCTTGTTTCAAGATGATGAAGGATTATGGTCTGGTGGCAGAACTGAAACACTATGCTTGTATGGTCGATTGCTTGGGCCGGGCCGGGCTGCTCATTGAGGCAGAAACGCTTATTGAAGAAATGCCGGTGCAACCTGATGGGGCTGTACTCGGGGCTCTATTAGGGGGATGTCGAGTTCATGGTGACCTTGAGGTGGGGGAACGAATTGCAAAGAGACTTATTGGATTGGAGCCGGAGAGGACTGGGTATTATGTGCTTTTGGCCAACATTTATGCCGATGTGGCTAGATTTGACGACGCTCAGAGAGTTTGGGACTTCATGAAGCAGAGGAACATGTCTAAAGAACCTGGATTTAGTCTGATAGAGTCAAAGAGCTGTTTCCAGTTTTCACATTGGGATAAAGTTCCTTCTAGTTCTGAACCTTGTTGAAGTCCGGAGAGGATATTGGCAGAGGTAGCATTTGCTCATGCTGAAAAACCGAATCAAGAAAATAAGTTTATGATGCCATTAAACCAGGTTTTTAGAACTGTGACTCCATAATTGTTGCATTTTTTTCTACTACGAAATGACTGACGTCTTCACAGCAACCTGATTATTGATTATTCGGAAAACAACATCTCGTGGACATTACTAATACTAAGGCACTTCCTTTTATTTGGAGGACCAGAGAAACTATTACCAACTTCAGATTAGTCTTCTCATGCTATTGTACTACTATGGGAGGAATGATGAGGGAGAAAAGAAATATCATTTGTTTGTGAAGTTAATTTATTATATTTGAAATTGTAAACATTTGACTCTTGAATAGAGATTGTAAAAGAAACAAATCAATAGTCAATGGTTGTTTTCTCCATAAACTTGTGTTGGTCAAACTAACCCAAAAAAAAAAAAAAAACATTCTTATTTGTTTGCATATTTTAGAGCTTAATTGCGCAGGTCTCATACCTAATTCTGCATACAGATATCATATGGGGAAAGTTTTAATATTTAGCAATGACAGCTAGGAGGAACTGGCTCGCCCAATGCGACAGACAAGCTAGAAGAACACATTGGAAGTGAGGTCATCGATGATTATGAGCATAGTCAGATTCATGTATGTTTACAAATTCAAACTACAAGCTATTTGTTAACATATATATATATATATATATTGTCTCTCTCATGCGCAAGGAACACCGTTGAATCTGCTCTTGCCTCATGCTAGCTCCATCTTTAGCGGATACATTCCCCATGTTCGACCTTCCCTCATGCGCAATGCTCGAATGTTAGTACTGATAATGACTGGTTAACAGAACTTATGCTGTTTACAAGTTGTCGACAGAAATAGAATCTGGGTTTGTTTCTATTGTAAGCGTGACAGTGGCCAAAGTCATCAATAAGAGGATCATAGTATTAAATTTCACACTTGTTTTAATAACAATGTCCTTTTTGATGTTTCTGCAAACAGGAACACCAAGAATCTCAGGTAGACCATAATTGTGTTGGGGAAAGTCAAAACCTATCTCAATTATTTTAGAGCATTTTAAGTGTAGAAATAGTTACTGTATTGGACCATGTTATGTGTATGTATATTTATTTATTTAAGTATGAGAGAGAGAGAGAGAGAGAGAGAGAGAGAGAGAGAGAGAGAGAGAGAGATGGTAAAACAGACAAATATCACCTGATTTCTTTCCAATGAACATGGAAGGCCCTATCTCTATGCCAATAATTGGTCTGGGACTCTACTAGTTGGGAAGAGTGAAAACCGGTTGTAGGGGTCATACACCATACTTAAACTGGCTTTAAACATATTAAGCGCTTGGTAAATGCATTGTAAAAGTTAATGGCAATCCACCTTCTTTTGATCAAAGAAGAACAAAAAAAAAACCAGTTTAAATTCATACCAAAGAAGAGGTGGTTGTCAAACAAAAAAAAAACCAAGAAAAAAAGAGAGAACTTTGTTATGGGCCTGACCTAGTCTGTTTTCCAGATTACCCAAACAGCCCCTTAATGAAGTCATATTTAAGTCATATTTTTAAGCTAAAAGTGAAGTGCTTGGTATTGAGGATCCACGGCTCTCTCTAACCAATTGTAGCTTTCCCTTTGAACTATGCAGCCCCACTGTAATATTTTAACCTTTTTGGGGTCTAGCCTCAAATTGAAGGAATATACCTAGTATGAACTGAGGATGACAAAACAACCTGAGATCTCGGATCTCAACTTGTCCTGTTCCCATTGAGATGTGTATGGGGTGATATTAATCAGGGTAATGTTAGGTTTGGGGACAAAGTGCAATAATGCCACCCGTCCAAGGTTTTGAAAACTGGATCATTGAGCGAACCGAAAAAATAACCGGCTTAAAGGTCACTAGTTTAACCATTTGGTTAACCGATATTGAACTGTGACGTTATAAATATATTTAAATATATAAATAAAAAAATTCTAATTTTTTTTTTATATTTTGTGCAATTTGTTTACTAAATCGGTGATTTTTTTAAAGGTTTTATGCCCAGTTCAATGGTTTAACCACTGGGTTGACCAATTTTGACTGAGTTTTTGTTAATATTGGTTTTAAACATAAATCGGACGGTTCTTGGAGTTGGTTTTTGGTTTTTTCGATTGAACAGGTTGGTCCGGTCGGGTTTTTAAAACACTGACCTTACCCTGCCCCTCCTCTATTAAGACAAGTATAGGGTGATACTAATTGAGATGGAAAATGCTATACTTTTAGAATTTTTGTACAGAATTCTACATCAGAATGATGTAGCGATGGCAGTTTTGTAATAAACAAGCATCTTGGTGAGTTTTTTATTTTAAAATAATAGGCTCATAACTTAGCCACATCGTTCTGGTGATAAATTCTGTACGAATTTTCTGATTGTATAGCATTACCCAATTGAGATATGATTGGATTTGGGAACAAGATACAATAACTTGTCCCACTCCAAACCCGTTTCATTTATATGTATATTTATTTTTTATATATACATACTACATTAGAATATGAAAATTGTAATTTTTTTTTCTTCATTTCTGATTTTGGCGTTTACTTTGCCTATAACATATGAAAAAATTACTAACAGAAAGGAGACGGGACGGTAAAGAGAGGGGTCACTATGGCTGATTGATTAAGTGCTTTAGCCAATACTTTTTGAGGAAGTGAAACCATTGATGAGCTATATGCATGCATCTTCTCATATTTAAGTACAGGCCGGCGGCCGGTTAAGATTGTACTGGCCAGCTATGACTTAATTACTTGCCCTTCAACTACCTTGATTGTTAGTTTAGAAGGTCTACAGTACTTAAATACGCTGGAACTGACTGACCATGCGAAACAAAACAATTTTGTTTATGAAAGATTCCCTGGCCAGTTGGTCACTAACTCTGTTGTAGAAGATGTATAAATAGCGAGTGTTTCAACAAAACTGTTACGGTGGAGAGAGAGAGAGAGGAGGAGGAGGAGGAGGAGGAGGGGGAGCACATTGCCTGCAGCATCATATACAATGAATGGAGGAGATGGACCTCATAGCTATGCCCAGAACTCAGCCTCTCAGGTATGTTTTCTGCATTATTTTCATACATAACACACGTCCATTCGTCGGGTCGAGTTACAATGAAAATGATAACATTGATAACACAGTTTTTACCTTTTGTAGAGGGGATTTGTGGATGCTACCAAGGAAGCCATGCGTAAAGAAATTGTCGAGAAGCTCGACATCGACCAGCTTCTGTCCCATTCTCCGAATTCATTCCGTATTGCAGACTTCGGCTGCTCCACAGGACCTAATACATTTGCAGCAGTGCAGATCATAGTGGAAGCTGTAGAGCTCAAATTCAGATCATCCCAAGGACTCAATTCTCAAGTCCCGGAATTTCAGGTGTTCTTCAATGATCTTGTCTCCAATGATTTCAACATTCTTTTTGCCTCACTTCCGCCCAAAAGGCGATACTGTGCAGCTGGAGCACCTGGATCTTTTCATGACCTCCTATTTCCAAAGGGTTCCCTTCATTTTGTTTACTCATCATCAGCACTCAACTGGCTCTCACAAGTTCCAAAAGGGGTTCTTGACAAAAACTCACCTGCATGGAATAAGGGGAGCATTCACTATATAAGTACCCAGAAGGAAGTTTCAGAAGCTTATTCAACTCAATTTTCTAAGGACTTCGAATCATTCCTGAATGCAAGAGCACAAGAGCTTGTGGGTGGGGGACTTATGTCGCTTGTTATACCCGGTGTCCCAGATACGTTCCCCTTCTCTCAGACTACTACAGGTTTTCAATTCGAAGTTCTAGGAAGATGCCTCCTAGACATGGCCAAGATGGTAAAGAGCGTTATTCTCTTTTTTGAGTTATTTTCGATTTGAATGCTGCACATAATATGTTTTCCTAGTGCGATATTTTTATAGATTTATAATGGAAGTCTTTCGGTATTATAACTTCACAATCCGTTGGTTATGGGTGCTTCAACCCAACCTTGAGGAGTAATAGCTTTTAAAGCCTGCTAAAAGATAATTTACATTAGCTGGTTCTGGCAAACCCTTGTTATAGTTTAAAGCTGCTATCCAGTGCAACAAGGCTCTTGCTTGTAGCAGGGTCTGGAAGAAGAAATAGGTAGACAGCCTTACCTTGGACTCACAATTTTTTTTTTTTTTTTTTGTGGAGGCTGATTCCCGTGACTTTCTATGCCACGATGCTTCGATATACTTTTTTCATTATATTATAGTGCACAAGATATGTTCATTAGATTCTGTTGAATTTGATTTTCATGTACTTAACAGGGATTAGTCAGTGAGGAAAAGGTGGACTCATTCAACTTGCCTGTCTATTTTCCGACCCCAAAGGAACTGGAGGCAGTGGTAAAGAGAAATGGATGTTTTAGCATTGAAAGAATGGAAACGTTTAGCGACCCGAAGCAGGATGTGACAATGGCCGACCTCCAGAAATCATTGAGAGCCGTCTTTGAAGAAGTCATTGAAAAACACTTTGAAAGCAAAATTACGAGCAAGAACTGGTCCGGAGCCATATGAACAAATGAAGATCCTTCTCCACAAAAATACGACCACAACCAGACCAAGGCACAACACCACAGATTCGGAAAGAACCCGAGCGAACTATTCGAATGGTACTCCAAGAAAGTTGCAGAACCTGCCAATTCCTTGAGCTCGGATGTCCAGGGTTTGAGTGTGCTGTTTATCTTCCTCAAGCGAGGGAAAAGTGAATGGCTAGAAGAAAATCATGTCACACAACTCTAACCGAAGTGATTGGTACAATATCTCTTACTATTTATAGAAAGAGTCATTGCCCATTCACTGTAGTCGTATGATCAGACCATTTTTTGGTGACAATTTTGCTCTTGAAGTTTGCTTAAAATTGCGGCATGCAACCTCCAAGCACTTGCACAGTATCGTTACAATTTTAGCCCTCAACTAAACAGATATGTCGATGCTTTGTTGGCTTCTTATTGTTGAATGAAGCGGTCTTGTCTGGGCTGCTTTCTGTTTTGGCAAGATGATGCGTGGATTTGGATTGGCCATGTCACTGTTTCACACGGCTCGATGATAGCCAAGCAAATGAGAGAGATAGGAGAGATGATTTCTCTATAGTGCTTTGGCTTTGTTTCTTTGCTTCATCTGATATCTGATGCGGATAGCATAGCAGAAGACTACTTAGAGACCCGAGGGCATCGTTATGCCCATGCGGCGAGTGGAATCAGCCGGTAGAATGTCAGCTGGTCGGTAAACTTCAAATGGTTGTAACTTTTGATGTGTAACTCCATTTTCTTATTATAATATATTTTTGAAAAGATATCGACGAGACGAAGGCCCTAAACAAACTATTCAATATCATTTTCTAGCCAAAATTAACCTAAAAAAATGCTTCTAAGTATGACTTTCGGCCCATTTAGTGTTTTGAGCTTGTTTTCTGGGTTTTCTTTTAAACGGGTTTATTCCGGGCCCTAGGGTTTTGTGCCACACGTCTAGGGTTTCGTGCTGCCTATTTATGTTTTCATTTGTGACTCTTTCAAGAGGTCCTTTTTTTTTTAAAAATAATACAGATTGTGTGCGAGTTTGCACCTTTTTCCAATCGTTCGGTATTCTTGCGAATCAATGGACTTTTGATGCCATTGAGCCTGATATTCGTGGTGAATCAACAGGTTGGAAGAAGAATTTTAATCCGGTATTCGTGGTGAATCAACGGGTTAGGGTTGGTTATCCCGTTATTTTAATCCCCACCGCATCAATATCTCTCTCTATAGTGGTCTTTCGGATTGGTTTGGAATCTACAATGGGTATTCTACTTGTGTTTGTTTGATCTGATATTCATCTATTTCTAGTGGTTTCTTATATTTGGTTCTATTTGGATTCTATGTTGGGGTTTTTTCATTTGAGGTGTTTCGGTAGTGCTTTTCATACTTTGATTTGGGTTTGGATCCTGTGATGGGTCTGTCTTTCTTTCATATGGAATTTAGTTTGTTTACTCAGCTCTATTTTAGTTCTGGTATTTGGTTTAGGTTTATTTTTCCCCTCTGTGCTTTTTATAGATAGTTTTGGAGAAATCAAATGTTTGTTTAGTGTTAGGTTTATTCATTATTTTCTTTTTTATGCTTTCGATTGTACTTCCATGTCGGTTCTATGATTGATCTTTTGCTTGGTTCATGAGGTATTGGGTTTATATGTTTTTTTCCCTTGAGCATCTCTACCCTTTAAAATTTTTGTTTATTTTTTTTTCAGTTATTTCTCAGGTCTGGAAAAGTCCATTTGTTTTCTTTCAGTTTGGCTTCAACGATGGGGTTTTTTGGTACTTGATTCAGTGGAATATTCTGCATATTATTAGGTGAGAGTCAAGATTTATTAATTTTTTGTAAATTTGATTTTTCGTGAGAAGGTCTCTCTCTCTCTCACTCTAATCTCTTCCTCCTCTTCCTTTCTCTTTCTCTCTCTAGCATTGCCTCTGTCTCTCACAAGGGTTCATCATCAAAAAGCTCAACTTCAAGCGCTGATTCAATTCACTGATTGATTATCCATCATTTACTCTTCCGGGTACCTCGCTCCCTCTCTCTCTCTCTCTGAAATTTGAATTGTGTTCTTCCAGGTGTTTACTGTCTTTGAGTCTCTCTTCCTCTGAATCATATAATGGAAATAATTGTTGTGTATTTCCCTTGATTTCTTGGGTTTTCTGTGTATATTTTAGATTATGCTATTGTTAATTTCTGTTTACTATCTATGGATCTTTTTGTAGCTTATCCTTCTTTAGTAAGTTATTGATTTTAGGTCTACTTCGGTCGATGAAGTAATTTCACTAATATAATCTTCATTTTGTAGTGATAAGATAGATGTGTAGGATTTTTATGGGAGTTGGTTGATATATATTTGGACCATGTGAGATAAAATTGGATTGATTGACTGGTTAGCAGATCCTCCAGATTCAGAATTGGGAATTGGGATGGTCTTTGTTTGTTTAAGCCGGCCACGTCCGAAGGGCTTAATTTGTAGTCAAATCCCCCCTCTCCTTGCATGTTCCTTCATTCATAAAAGTTATATAGTTTCAATGGCCATTCAATAAATAGGCCTCACTGCAAGTTGCAACATTTGATGTGGCATTGGTACTTACTGAAAAAAAAAATTAAAAAATTGAAGTGGAAGAGTAATCTTGACGTTCCCAGATAGTTCCTTATATGTTTTAATTACAAATATTGGAATATACTTTTAATCATATGTGATGAATTGTACATACTTGTCTAAGATTTTTAATCATTAGATTGCATGACCTTTTTCGTATGTATAGCATGTGAAAATTTTTTGGTCAGGATATGTTTGTTTATTGTGCGAAGGAAACTTCTAATGTGTGACAAGGCTTTATTCTAATGGGTGTTCTACTTGTGTTTTTTTTTTTTTATTTATCTGGTATTCATGTATTTGTAGTGCTTTCTTATCTTTGGCTCTATTTGGATTTTGTGATGGAGTTTTTTTATTTGAGGTGTTTCAGTAGTGCTTTTCATACTTTGGTTTGGGTTTACATCCTGTGATGGGTATGTCTTTCTTTCATCTAGTATTTAGTTTGGTTTACTCAGCTCTATTTTTAGTTCTGGTATTTGGTTTGGGTTTATTTTTTCCCTCTCTGCTTTTTATAGACAGTTTTGGAGAAATCAAATGTTTGTTTAGTGTTGGGTTTATTCATTATTTTCTTTTCTACGCTTTCAATTGTGCTTCAATTTGGGTTCCATGATTCGTCTTTTGCTTGGTTCATTCAGAATTGGATTTATGTGTTTTTTTCCCTTGAGCATCACTACCCTTTGAAACTTTTGTTTATTTTTTTTTCCAATTATTTCTCAAGTCTAAAGAATTCCATTTGTTTTCTTTCAGTTTGGCTTCAACGATGGGGTTTTCTAGTACTTGATCCAGTGGAATATTCTGCATATTATTAGGTGAGAGTCAAGATGTATTAATTTTTTGTAAATCTGATTTTTTTTTACCACTGAGTCAAGGTCTTTAATTTGCAATTCTCTCTCTTTTTTTTCTTCCATTTTTTGAAAAAAAAAAAATTAGTAAGAAAAGGGAGATACCATTGCATTTTCTCATGATGGTTGCCTGTAATTACATGGATGGGTCATCGTGAAAGATATCTTATGCCAACAGTAATAAATAAAAACAATGAGAAAAATAACAATATAAGAAAAAGAGGAGGAAGAAGAAGAAATGCTTAATTCCATGGACTTTGTGGCTTGCTTCAACAACATATTTAACCTGCTTCCTTTGTTTTTTTGTTATGGTATGTGGACCCTTTGAAGTGGGTATGGCATAGGCTATCCCAAATCTTTTTTGAGTCAAAATAAATCATTACCTATAGGCTACATGGACAAAATTACACTCCAATGTAGTTTGGGCATGTAATCTATGAGTAATACTCAAACTTGAGACCAATGATAATATTGATAATAAGAATAACAAGAACTATAATTTTCATATTATGATTACTTTTTCTCAGGTTACTATTAAACTAGGACTACCAATGTGTTAGGCACACCACCAACTACATGAGTATGAGTATGCTAATGAGGGAGACAGTGGAGGATGCCCAAAGGGATGGGCAGCCTCCCAAATTTTGAAAAATTGCCCTATATCCTATAGATTTTTTTAGTATTTATGATAAATTATGTATATTAGCTCCCCCTTAAGTTTTGAAATTGTTTTTAGTCCCTACATAATTTTTGGGTCCTATTTTTTTCCTCCCACCTGTTTATATTCAATTCTGCACAAGTGAAGTGTTTCTTTAATGTTAGGTTTATTCATTGTTTTTTTATTTTTCTTTACACTTTCAGCTTAGACTGAAGATGTATTAATTTTTATTTTGTTGTTGATCACTACTTTATTCTCTTTGTTATTTTGTGTATTTTGGTTCTTTTTCCAATAGTTATACTTTCATGATCATTTTCTTCTATTGGTTTAAAAGTTTGAACAAAATTATGAAATTTTGGGGAGTAAAAAATTATATACAGCTCTTGAAAACTTCCTTAGGACAGATGCTCTTGAAACTTTCCTTGGGGCAACTATAAAGATTGAATAGAAACTTATTATCTAGAATTCTCATTATTTGTGATTTTTCTTCCCATGTTTTTTTTTTCCCTTTTATAGTTGCAAATCCTCATTCAGCTTCTGATCAAGTTTTGTTGTTTAGTTCTTCTATGTCATAACCCACAGTATTTGTGCATTAATTTAGTTTATTTCCAGTGATCAGATAAGTATTACTGAATTTGTATTTGATAGCTAAAATGAAAAGATGATTTATATTTATTATCTTTCGTATATTTATTTGTGATACATCATTATACTTAATGTTTAATGGTGGTGGTTGGCTTTTTAGATTTTGTTAAAATGTATAATTAGTTTGTTATTTTGATTAGTGATAATGCAAAAGTTTATTTGTCACTTCTTGAAACGTTTTTTTTCGACTTGCATTTTTTTTGGCAGGCAATAGATATTGTGTGCTTTAGGCAAGTTTCCACATTTAGAAGGTGGCTAGGTAATTATAATTCGGTTGCATGTTATGCTATTGTTGAATACTCTTGATCATTCCAAATATTTGCCTATTACATTTCTCCCTCTCCATACTGGATGGCAGTTATCAAATATATCTATTGTTTACTTACTTTTACAAATGGTAGTGATCTTTCTTTTTATTGTTTCTCTTTCGATTTGGTGGTTGCTGTTGTTTTTTTTTTTTTTTTTTTTTTTTTACTTATCTACTATTGCAGGATGGTATTTTTCAATCAGCAAGAATGCTTATGATATTTATGAACTATATAGTTATATATGAAAATAGACAAAAAAAAAATTAAAAATTTAGGTGCACTATCGATATTAATATCTCGTGCTTCCTAATATTAGAAAGTTCTATTACCAAGATTACACAGAGAGTAAGATTAATAGGAGGTTTGTCTTGTGTTTTTGTTCATTGCAGTTATTTTCTAACCATATACTGATACATATGTGATAAACCAAACAATTCAAATGAGTAAAGTTATGGAGACAAGGTATGGTGATCTGTCAGAAGAGCAAAAATTAGCAAAACGAGCAAGAAAAAGAGAAGCACATGTGCAGGAAAAAATTGATAAACAGAAAATTTCGGTCCCTTGTAATCATGATGGTAAATAGCTTGTTTTAGAAATTTATAAACATCATTTATAAATTACCAAATAATGTAAGTAACAAATGAATGAGACTCTCATTTATGTTGGTATAGATAGTGCAAAGAGAAGGTTGGCAAGAAATAAAGATTCAAGAACAAACTATACTCTACTATCGGAAGAGAAGAAAGAAGATGTACGGAGGAGGAATAGAGAATCTTATACATGCAGGAAACACGCTGAATAAGAAAGTCTGTTTCTTTTTTCCCAACATAACGAATCATATATATTTTAATTTGAAGATATGAATTTTTCTAAACAAACAATGATAAATATGCGTAGATAGAAATGTCTTCAGGAATAGGCAAAAAGAGTTTACAGATTATCAATCAAAAAATCAAGGAGTTATTATAAAAGATAATTCGATTAAGGAAGTGACAAGTATCGCTTTGTAGTTTGAGGTTGATTTAGAAACTAATGTATGATTTTATAATTTTATTTAATTTACGATAATATATTTATTGTAATTCTCTTTTAATATTTTTGTTAGCAAATCAAAATTTGTGCGCTTCACAATGCAATCACATGGATAAAGGAAAGTTCCAAGTTAACTACTACATTACACTAGAAATAGGTAATCAAGACAGGTGCCTTTTTCTAGCAAAGTTGTGTTATATGTAGTCCTCAAGGCTTTTACGAATTGATAGTAATATCAATCATAATTAAAACTTTGATAGGATCATCATCCCAAGCTTTTAATCCTGTTATGTCAAATGAATGGTTACAACATTTTGTCAGTTAGCAAAACAACAATCTCAGGCCAAATAAACATATTAGGTCATCCATTCTTCTAGAAGATGCAGATTTTAGTGTCATAAAAATGGACAAATCTTGTGTTGGTGAGTTTCTACTTTAAGTTGACAACAATATAGAAGAACCAATGTATTCTATTATTGAGGATCCTATTAAAATGTGGATGATCTGCAGAGATGACAAGTACCGTAAACAAAAAAAGGAGGTGTATACAAGGTAATTTTTTTTCTAATAGTGTGCAAAAGGTTACAATAAAGGAAGTATTTATTCATATTTGACCAAATATTTAGAACTTTGATTCTTTATAAGGCGACAGATGAATAGTGATAATATTGTGGATAATGTACCGTGTTACACAGATGTGTTACCTGTCATACAGCCATGTGGCCACTGCCAAGCCAAGAGATTTTGTTTGGAGCCTAAGGATTTTTGCTGCTCTGATGGGAGTATTTCATTAGTTTCTAATGAAGTTCCTACTAATCTTTACAATTTGTATACTTTGGGGTCAGAAGATTCTATTGAATTTCGAAAATATGTTCGCACGGATAATAATACATTTGCATTCATATCATTTGGAGTCAAATATGATAAAGACCTATGCCATAGGAACAAGGGCATATATACATTTAGAGCTCAAGGACAAGTGTATCATTATATTAATGAACTTTTACCACTAAATTCTCATCCTTCATATTTGCAGCTTTATTTCTTTGATACGGAGCATGAAGTACATAATCGATTGAGCCTTTCAAATAAAATGAATTCTAATATTTTATCTAGGCTGGTTGAGGTGTTAAAAGTTAATCCATATGCTACTTTCTTTCGAAATCTTACTAATATTCCTAATTTGGAAAATCAACAAATTGTTATAAGAAGAGATCCTGGCTTAGATCAAAGAGTTTATAATGCTCCTTTAGCTTCATAAGTGGCAGGAATATGGATTGAAGGTGATAATAGTGTGGAACGTAAAGAATGAGATATTATTGTCTATTGTCATTGTGGTTTCAGTCATAGAGTGAAATATTATTTTGGCTATTATGATCCACTGTAATACCCATTGTTATTTCCTTCTAGTGATACTGGATGGCATCAAGGAATACAAAAGATAAAGAAAAAAAATTCAAAACTATGTGAAGGTGAATTCTTAGTTGATACACATCAAATGATGTCTGCTGTTGAAGTAATTAAAAAAGAGAAAAAAAAGTAATTTCTTAATCATAATTTTGTAATAAATTCTGCTTGCCTAGCTTACACTATTAATTTTCTTTCTTCTATAAAATTTCAATTTTGGAAAGCGGCAAAAAAACCAGGGGATCAGTTTCATGTCATGAGTATTATAGTTATAAGCAACAAATAAGACCAAATGATGAATCTATTCTTTTATGTTCGGGTTGACTCTTGCAATAATTTATTGTTGACAAGTATATCAAAATTGAGACCTCAAGGCTTGATTATTTTAGAAATAAGCAGCATGAGATTTGGGCTGAACTTTATCAAGGAATTGTTGATAGTGTTGCTATAGGAGAAACTCGTGCATTTAAGGTAGGCCGACGCATAATTTTTCCTGCAACATTTATAGGAGGCCCAAGAAATATGCGTTGTCACTATGTGGATGCAATGGCATTGGTTCAGAGATTTGGAAAACCTGATTTGTTTTTAACAATGACTTGAAATCCAATGTGGCTAGAGATAAAGGCAGAGTTGCGACTTGGAGAGGAGGCACGAAACAGACCAGAATTAGTTGCACTTGTTTTTGGAGCAAAACTAGAGCAACTAAAAAATGAACTGTTTAAAAAAGAAATATTTGGACTTGTGGCTGCTTATGTCTATGTTATTAAATTCCAAAAAAGAGGCTTGCCACATGCTCACTTCTTAGTAGTGCTCAAGCTCAATGCAAAGTTAATCTCAGTTGATCTATATGATAGATTTGTAAGTTCTAAGCTTCCTGACGAAGAGCAAAATTCACATCTTTATGCATTGGTTATTAGGCATATGATTCATGGGTCTTGTGGTGATTTAAATCCAAATAATGTATGCATGAAACAAAATGGATTTTGTAAAAACCACTATCCCAAGGATTTTTGTTCTGTTACATCACATGGAAAAGATTCATACCCACTGTATAGGCATCGTAATGATGGGTAACAAGTAAAAGTTCGTGGTGCATTTTTAGATAATAGGTGGGTCATACCATATAATCCATATTTGTTAGCAAAGTTTGATTGCCATATTAATGTTGAAGTGTGGTCTACCATTAAGGCAGTACAATACTTGTACAAGTACATATATAAAGGGCGCGATAAAGTTGCATTTCATTTAGTTTCTGAGCAGGGATCCACTGATATTGATGAAATTGAACGCTTCCAGTCTGCTAAGTGGATATCTCCTCCGAAAGCAATGTGGTGGATTTATAGTTTTCTCTTAAGATGCGCCCTATAGTGATAAATTTATAGTTGCATTTAGAAGATCCCAGGTGGTTAGTTTTAGAAAGTTTGACAATCTTAGTTACATTGCTCATAATGATATGTTAGCAAAGACAATGCTTACTGAGTATTTTTTTTATGAACAAAGAGAACACATAAGCAACAAACTATTTGTATAGAAAATTTCCACAACATTTTGTTTGGGACTCACAAAAAAAAATCTGGACTCGAAGAAAAAAGGGCAATGTTGTTGGTAGGATAGTCACAGCAAATCCTATTGAAGGTGAGCGTTATTATTTGCGGTTGTTATTGAATCATGTTAAAGGAGCTACATCATTTGATGCATTAAAAATTGTTAATGATATTGAAGTTGTATCATTTCGCGAGGCTACCCTATTACATAGTCTTTTAGAGGCTGACAATAGTTTGGAATTGTGTTTACAAGAGGCAGCAATGTACCAAATGCCATCTACTTTACGTCGTCTCTTTGCAACAATATTAGTTTATTGCAATCCTAGCAATCCTAAGATCCTGTGGAAGAAATTTGAAGTTCTTATGTCTGAAGATTACAAGAATGTTTCTGGCATGACTAGACAATAGATTAGGATTAAGACTCTCCAAAGTATAAATTTCACACTTGAATCAATGGATAAGAATATTGCTTCTTATGGTATTACAAACGATCAAATAACTTTGGATGAAGAGGCAGAAGCATCAAAACAAATAGAAGATGAGTTGAACATTATTATATCTGAAGAGGATATCCTTGCTGCATTAATGTTAAATAATGCTAAAAAACAAGCATATGATATTATACTAAATAGAGTGTTCTCAGAAATTCATGGTGCTTTTTTCATTGATGGTCCTGGTGGAACTAGCAAAACTTTTTTATACTGTGCAATTCTTTCTATGATTAGATCAAAAGGTTTTGTTGCTCTTGCTACTGCAACCTCAGGCGTGGCTGCTTCTATATTACCTGGCGGTAGAACTGCACATTCTCGGTTCAAGATTCCAATTAACATTTATGACAATACTACTTGTAATGTCAGCAAATAGAGTGGGCTTGCTAAACTATTGTGAATTGCCAAATTAATAATCTAGGATGAGGCAACTATGGCAAGAAGATAGTCTATTGAAGCTTTCAATAGAATGTTGTAAGATGTGATTGACTCTTAAGTGCCTTTTGGAGGAAAAGTAGTAGTTTTTTGAGGAGATTTTAGGCAGGTTCTACTTGTTATGCCTAAAGCAACAAGAGAAGAATCAATTGACGCGAGCTTACTTAGATCAGAATTATGGGATGTATTAGAATAAATTAAATTGAAAGAAAATATGATAGCCAAGTTTGATAATTCATTTTGTGAGTTTTTATTATGTATTGGTAATGGGATAGAGCCTGTTATCAAAGAAGACGAAATAAAATTGCCATCACAAATGATAATTCTATACATAGATGATGTACATTCTTTTAATCTCCTCATAAATTTTGTATTTCCAAATTTAGAGGTTTATGTTGATAACTTAGAGCTTATGATGCATCAGGCAATACTGACTCCAAAAAATGATTTTGTGGATGAGATAAATAATATTCTCATTGATAGATTTCTCAAAAGCATAACAGAATGTAAGAGTTTTGATAAAACATTGGATCCAAGTGAACAAGGGCAATATGAAGATGTTTTAAATAGCTTAACTCCAAATGGGCTTCCTCCTCACAAGTTGGTCTTAAAACCAAACTATCCAATTATATTGTTATGAAATATTGATCCCCCTAAAGGCCTAAGCAATGGGACACGCGTAATTTGTCGAGAATTTGAACCTAACATGATACATGCAAAGATTGTTGTCGGACACCATAGACGAAAGAAAGTTTTTTTTACCTCGAATCCCTTTACAACCATCTGATATTGATAAATATCCAATTGCATTTCAAAGAAAACAGTTTCCAGTGAGATTATGCTTTGCAATGACAATTAATAAAGCTCAGGGACAAACTTTGGATTGTGTGGGAATATACTTGCCTCAACCTGTTTTTTCATATGGTCAATTGTATGTTGCTTTATCGAGAGCAAAAAATGTTGAATCTATTAAGTTTCTTATAAAGTCTACTTCTGTTGATGCCTCTAATAGTGATTGTACAAAAAATATTGTCTACCAAGAACTGTTAGAATTAGTGCACAATCTTTGACATTTCTGATTACACATTTGATATGTTTCCATAAATGGTATGCATCTTTTATTTTTTTTCCCAGTGTACTTTGAAGTGAACTAGTCCCTTAATATCAAGTAATCATTTGCAATAATGATTTGAAATTTAATCATGGCTTTTACTTCTATATTTTTTCCTCTTTTTTGTGTTTGTGTTTGTGACTGTAATCTTTTGTATTCTTTCTATTGGGATTTTTTGTGAATACAACTTTTGATTTCTCTTAATATTCACAGTGTGTTGGGGCATTTAAGAAGATCTTCGTCGCTGCTTTTCAGAACAAAAAATTGTGCATGCAGTATGGTAAGAGTTAAATTGTGAAGTGCTTTCTTTTTACTTTTAATTTGTTGTTGATTTCATTTCTATTCTGTTCACAAGCTATGAGTATTTTTCATTTTTGTTTTGATTAAAAAGATATTGCTTTTATATTTGTTTCAATGGTGCGTATTTCTTCTTATTATTCATTGTTAAAATTTTCTATTCCTTTGTCTTGTCTCTTTTGATTGATTGAGATATTGCTAAGAAAAATTATAAACCTTTGTGAGGTTACAAATTCCGAATTAGAATGTTCTCGTTTATTTTCTCTATTTCTAAAGTTAATTTCCTGTCATTGGGATCCCTTATCCTTATCCCAAGTCGTCCCTCCTACAAAAGAAAGAAGAAGAAAGAAAAAAAAATCATATGAGTTCTATTATCATTTCAAGTTTCTTTGCCTTCAATTATGAGATGTCAGAACCAGAAAATACTGTAATTTTTCAAGCTACTAATTTTTGTGTTTGACATTTTCAAATTACATAGTCTTAAATATTTTCTATCTTATTCACCTATCTTTTATCTTTTTATGGATCAAATGACAACTGCTTGTAAAAAATTTTTGTGAGTAATTATTTTATATTACTTGGTAGCTGTTAAATTAAGTTCGTAGATAACAGTGATTAATGCTAGATGGCAAGCTGTTCTGAAAATTGGATTTCCAAAATTAGCAGTTGTTTAAAGGCTGGTGAAATATAGGTATCTGTTGTTGTTATAAGCATATGTGTATGTAGTGGTTTGGGTTTTTCAAAAAATTTAATCATTGAAGATCTATGTGAAGACTAGAACAAAGAAAAAGTTTAATTTTCACTCGACATACTTGTTCTGTTGAGTAACAGTCCTAAATTTCTAATTTATAGTTTACTTTGCCACACTACATTCAAAATGGAAGCACAGTTAAAATTACATTGATGAGATCACTGAAAAGAGCAAGAACTGGACGGTCCAAATTTGTGTTCTTGAAAAAGGATATCCCCGTACCTCATAATCAAGTCCAAAGAAGTATCAGAGATTCATATTTGGAGACTCCAGAGTAAAAAATGCCACTTTTCACTTATATTATTTTTACATTAATACAAGTTCCCAATACCTTTAAAATCTTTAGTTTTTTATGCAAGGCACAAGAGTGCAAGCAACAATATTTGGACGTGACATTCAAGTATTTGAAAATTTGTTTCCCTTGTTGAAATGGTACTATGTTTCTAATGCTATAGTCAAGCCAATCTTACCAAAACATCGACTTATTGAAAATCATCTCTAGTGGGTTATCAATAACAAAACTCTTGTTGAAGAAGCTACTGATGTTAAAGATAGCAAGATCACAAACAAATTCACCTTTGTTCTATTTTCTGATCTTTCAAAATATGCAGATGCAGTTTCACAGATCGGTAAAATATATATTGCACTTATAAAATACTTATTCTTTGTTTTTCCTACATTACCATCAACAGAAATTATATTTCACAGATGTGATTGCACTCGCAATAAAAATCTTCCTAGCAAGAAAAATAGAGACCAGAAACGGTCCATCAACTATTCGAGAAATCCTGCTCATCACTCAAGAGTAAAATTTAACCTATTACTATTAATTTCATGCAAGATATTTATTTCCCTTAATGGTTATCCTAATTTTTTAAATTCACGGACCAAATTTTCAAACAATAATCATCAACATTAATTTTTTCTATTATTTTCTCTTCAATTCCAATTCTTGTGATATTTTAGATCCAAACCACTGTTGCTTACAATGTGGGATCAACTTGTATCAAATGAATGTCTTGCCATAGAAGAAATTATAGACTCGTTCCATGTCGTGGTTGCAATGCGCCTTAAAGTTGTATCCTTTCAATGGTAAGCCAATATCCATCCTTTTTTTCTACACTTATGGAGGAGAATTTAACAATAATATAGAAATCTCATGAATTTTGCAGGTTTATCTTTATCTACCAGATCATCTAGTTCATTCCTGATAAATTCCACTCTTAGTGAAGCATATGAACTACGTGCATGGTAATTTTAAATTATATAAAAAAATAATAACACAGCTACTCTTCTTTTTTATGTCTTTATCATTTGTTCTTTTCTACTACTTACATAAAATTACATAAACTAATAGCAAAATCATTTTCCTCTTTTATTTCTTCATTCTTTGCTCTTCCCTCCTACAAAGGTTTGTCGAAAATGAAAATCAAGTAAAAGCTCTACTTATTGATGATGCATTCTTGTCTTCTCCTGCCAAACTTGGATTTTCCAAGACTGAGGACATAGTGCCTATCACTGAAATTATAAATGTGGAGGATTATGTAATGATCAATATCCCTTTTAGTCACCATGTCAATCCTTTCCTTTTTTCTTTATTACTTATTTGTCTCCAACTAACTAAACTTTTTACCATTATAGAAACCATTCTGGATTAAAGCTTCGGTATCCATAGCGAAGTTTGATCAAAGCTTCTGGTACATGAGTTGTGGTAAATGTTTCAAAGGTATAGCTGTAGACTGTGGCAGGGTCTTTAATTGCATCCACTATAATCGTCAATCTGTTGTAGCAGAGCCAAGATATGTAGCTACATTTATAGTACTTTTTAAGATGATATATTTTCAAAGATATTCCCTTTAATATTATTTGCTTCTTTATATACCTGCAAGTTCTTTCTTATTTTTCACATAATTGTGGTACTCCCTCACTATCAATTGTTAACAATTGAAACGAAATATTTGCTTTGTCTAAGTTTTCACTTCTTGAAATCTATTGTTTTCTTATTTAATTTGATATTTCTTGTAGTTTAATTAGTATCATCTAATCTCACCTCAAATGTGTTGTATAGTTTACATTTTTTTTTTTTGTTTTTTTCCCTCTTTTACCATCTGAGCTTCTTGACTATCTCTATCTCATTTTTCTTACTTCTTATATATCGATGGTACTTACTCACTAGAAATTTTTAACAAATCAAACAAACTATCTCCTTTGTTCTAGTTTCACTCATTCTAATGGCTCTTTTCTTAGTTGATTTGGTATTTATTTATTCTGTGTTATTTGATCATGTTTTAATGTTATATAAACTCCATATTTTTTCACCACCAATTGAACTTTTTGTCTATTTATTATATCATAAAAAATTATAATTACAACATCTACATCAAACTGAAGTATTAATATGTTTACATTCTTTGTAAAATCTGAAAAAAATGAAATTCTCTATCGTAGATGTTGATTTGAGGTAGAGCTTCAGGATGATTCTAGCACCACTGCTGCTACTTTATTTGGCAAAAATGCTGAAAATTTATTCCCATTCACAGCTATGAATTTGATGGAGAATACAGATGAGGTATTCTCACATAAAATTTCATACAGGTTGTCAATATAACTCTTAATACTAACAAACATACAATTCATTCCATTTGTAACTAGGATGGACTTATTGATGCAAAGGCATTCAAAGACATTTCAGCCACTCAACAGCTCTTAATTGTGCTAAAACCATATCAATATGAAACTCAAGAAAAAACTCGTCAAAAGCTAAACATCATCTCTGTTGAAGATATTCCCTCTGTTGAAGATATTCTAGGGGAAAGCTCAATATGTAAATAATATGTACTTATTTATATAGAGAGCTTGCATCTGAGCTGCTCTTCTTCCTTAACAACTGGAAGACAATAATTTTTGTAATATCTTTTTTGTTGCAAGCAACATAAGGAAGCTTCCTTTTGTCTCTTTTGACATGTTAATATTAGCCTATAAACATTGACAGTGTTCTTAAGAATATAATGAACTTATGTAATTGCCAATGTTCCTTATGTTATATTGGAAACTTCCTTTGATTGCCTATAATGTATATAATGCCATAATGGTTCATATATATTAAATAAACAATAGAATGTTGTTCCTATTGAGAATTGTTTTGATCTTCTCTTAGTTGCTTTTGATATATGAAGCAACTTTCATCACATTACCTTCTGATGAACCTAAATAATGGCAAACCAGAACACATACATACATTTTATCACAAGCCAAGACACAGAATATAAATTCCCTAGATAGTAATTCTTCATACTCTGTATACATCTACAAGGACATGAACATTTTAGCATGATTTTACACATGCCCTCATATAAAACTACTCATTATAATTTCATTTTCATGTCCATTTTCTATATTGTACTCTATTTAAATGGTAACAATAACTTGACTAACAATATTGTTGACATTTTGCTAAAAATCACAACTCTTATATTAGTTTATTATTTTTTAATCCAGTCTTTCACCTAAAAAAAAAAAAAAAAAACTATATATGATTTCAATTACTATTGGTTGCAAAAAATAAACCTATTCACTTGCAAGGCAACTCTGAGGGTCATTGTTACATCTTCTCACTTGATGATGCACCAAGGCAACTGTTATTGCAGATGTGATATGTTAAAGATACTTTATTCATTCAATACATGTATGAGCCACTTCTATCTCTACTCCTCAATCAATTCGATTAGAAGCTAAAATTCACACATAACAATCAATAGCATCGTATCATTTATATTAGACAATCATTAGAACATTGCTCCTTTTTGTTTTCCATTCTTCTTGTTTCCATTTTTAGTCACTTTCATTGGTTTATATATGAATAACATTTTTAGTTTATTTTTCCATCATTCCTTAGCCGAAGTCGCATGTTATTGTAGCCAAAATGGTCGTTTCCCACCTACTCCCCTCTTTCGTTGCTATGCAGTTGTGGTATAGACCAATTCAACTCTTGCTAGAATTATTTCTTTTCCTGCTCAACACAGACCAACTCTTCTTGCCTCAAAAAAATTTATTTGGCTGTGACACAGACTCTAAATTGGAGACGATAAAGCTTTTGCCTAATTGTTGGTAGGGTAACTTGGATGGTCAATAGACATTCACTACTCGATGCTTCTAATTGGCAACCATTGTTGCAACCACAATTATGGCGATCTACCTTTCATCACCCAATACAGATATCAGCCAATATAAACATGTAGAATATACTTTCTACAGTTTTACTTCATTGCCTCGTTATTGTAGTTGTGTGATCAGACCATTTTTTGGTGATTATTTTTCCCTTGAGGTTCACTTAAAATCGTAACACGTAACCTCTGGAGTACATGCACAGTGTCGTTACGATTTTTGCCCTCAACTAAACCAATATGCCGATGCTTTATTGGCTTCCTATTATGGAATGAAGTGGTCTTCTCTAGGTTGATTTTTGCTTTGGCAGGATGTTGTGTGGATTTGGATTGCCCACGTCGCTGTTTCACAGTGCTTGATGATAGCATATCAATGTCAGAGAGATGCAAGAGATGGTTTTTCTATAGTGCTCTGGCTTTGTTTTTTTGCTTCATCTAGTTTCTTTCTCTATAGTGCTTTTTCGGCTTGGTTTGGAATCTGCAATGACTGTTCACCTCTTCTTACCTCAAAAAAGTTTATTTGGCTATGATATAGACTCCAAATTAGAGATGATAAAGCTTCCGCTTAACTGTTGGTAAGGTAACTTGGACGATCAACAGACATTAACTATTTGATGCTTCTAATTGGCAACCATTATTGCAACCATAATTATGGCGATCAGCCTTTCATCACAAATATAGATATGAGCCAAAATAAACATCTAAAATATGTTTTCTATACTTTTACTTCATTAAAAAGAATCCCATCAATAAATTCTTTACATCAACTCCTTTCAATCTAAATACTTGTCCTTGCTTGATCTAATATTTGTTTTAATTTTTTGTGGGTCTTTAAACAAATATGATCAATAGTATTGCATAATAAACAATGATGAAGTCATTGATTCTTCTATGGATACACAAAACAACACAATTGTGATTTTTTCTTTCTTTTCTTTAACAATATTCTTATCTAGAAGACTTATAATTAACATACCTTATCCATAGGAGTCTCAATAACTTCATATTTACTTATCTTACAACACTATTGATCAAATAATACACTTACACTAATAGCTCTTAATTTTTGCTCCTATATATATACAAATATATTTAATGTTTATCGGTAAATAAATTAACAAACTTTCCTTTTTATTTTATCATTCTTTTTTGGGTATGTTGTTCTTCATCATCGCAGCTTTAAAGAGCATTGAAGAGAACAATATTGTCCAGCTATTCTCCTCTCTCGACAACTCTCTCTCTCTTTCTCTATGAAGCTCTCATATGTACTATGTATATACGTACCTAGATTTTTCACTGCTCTTATTTTTACTGTTGATCTAGGTTGGTGGTTCCTTCTTATGCATAGAGTATTCAGAACACCGGATTCTTGGATATTCAGATTTCTTTGCACACTATTACTTCAACCTACTTACCTTGAATTGTTCATTTAAATATTATTGTTTTTGAAATACATCTATTGTCCTTGCTGTATGTATGATTCTTTTTTAAAAAAAAAATTGTAGTGTTTTTGGTGATGAACTTGACTTGGTAAAATTTAAAAAACAAATTCTATAACCAATCAAAACCCTATCATAGTTGCTGATCTTGATATTTGTAGCTTTTCTGTAGTAATGTTTAATTTTTGCTTATTGCATAGTATGTATTTTTCAGAAACCAAACGAAAACTGCTAATCTAAAATTCCCAAGGTAATAAAAATAAAATCCCTCAAGACAAGAATCTATAGAGAAGAAATAGAAAGAAAGTTGTGTTCTAGGTCTGAAATCATTTGGGATGATTTTTTTGACGCATGATGCTTTCATTTGAAACATGCAAATGTTGCATTTTAAGGAGGTTAAATTAAAATTATGAGTTAGAGAAGACTAAGTACATTTTGAGAAATACTGTAGAAGTATTTAGAAGGCATATATTTCTTAACCAACTATTTTTGGTTAAGAAAGGAACTATACTATTTATGAAAGTTGCCTATTTTGTATTCTTTTCTACATTCTACTAGCAAATAAATTCAGGTTGAAAATTATAATAATATCATAATGGCTTAGTTGAGTTCATTTGAGTATCATGAAGGCTGGTTGTTGCTGAATTAGAGTTCTTGAATAATCTGAATTGTTTTACACTATTTTCCGGAATCAAGTGTCAAACACTATGATTTTTTGTTTCTTGTTATGCATATCTGAATGTTGTATTGGTTATGTAATAGGAATCCTCAACTTATTGCTCACTCTCTCTGGAGAGCCTTCAGCTTGATAGGTGAGTACCAAGTTAATGCTTGACATCATCTTTACATTTCTTTAGCTGGTTCAGTTATAGAACTTATCATTGCAAAACCAAAAAAAAAAAAAGTAGAATTATTTCTTGTATTTTCTAATTAATGGAAGATGAGCCCATGGTGAGAGGGTACTTTTGCAATATGAGAACAATCATTTTCCACCACAATGATGGGACTCCAAGGCCTTTCTTTAGAGTGGGGAGAATGCATCCTATGCTAAAGTTTTCCTCTTTGGGGGAAGCCCAAGAGGCTTTTTGCCTCTTAACTTGCTTATTCCTCCTTTGTTTCTATTGTTTAAGGATTTATCTTGTAGATTCAGTTTGATTTGCAACATGAGAAGAGAAAAGATGATGCTTGGGAATGGCTTCCTTTAAGATTTTGCTGTTGTCTCCTCATGCATCCAGAGGAACAAATGGGAGGATAATTTTTCTTTGTTGCAAGGCCTACTTCCTTTCCCTTCCATCCTTTTCATATTAGCTTGCTTAGTTTACCTGCTTTCCTTTCTCCATGAAATACACTATTTTGTATTTGCAGTTTGACTTGTACCTCCTAATTCATCATAAGAGGCTTAAAGTGACTAATAATGGTAAGATATTTAATCACTAAACCATAGAAGATAAGGTCATATGCTGCAAAGCATATTTAACTTGCATTCATTGCACTTGCATTGCATATTTGCAAGTAATGGAATTGCAGAGATATTGAATGTCCCTTTCCCTGCGAAGATGTACCCTCTGATTTTCATTCTCTTTAAATATCATGCAAATTTGATTTAAAATTTATTGACCCCTTCCATGTTGGTATTTTCAAACACTTTACCCTTGAAAGTTTTCGTCAATGACAACCTTGCACGGCTCTTCCACTAGTATATATATATAGATAGATAGATATGACTTGTATGTAGTGCAGTTCCAAAGATCAGAGAGTATATGAAAGTACTCATTTTGTTGCCTTTATTTGTTTAATATCAGAATCTAAGTTACTTTTGCCAATCAATTTTCCATAGAACAGATTTACAACCCATGTATATATACACATATATCACAGTCAATGGTCTGGAATATGAGACACATAGAGTTGTGTAGATGCAAATAAACTATTTCATTTTGAGAATTTAGTAGTTCTATTGTTATCCTTCAATTCTCTCCATTTTGAAGCAGCGTAAGCTCTGAGAGAGCTCTAATGGTTTGCAAGACCGTGAAATGCTGTCATTTCTAAGGTGCATCCAAACAGGCTTAGTGTACTTAGCCAAAGAAAAAACAGGCTCAGTGTAACCTTAATCCAAAAATTTCCCAGTATATTTTTATATACCGGGTGGGGGTTACCGGGGGTGGGGAGAGGGAAGGGGATGTGGGGAGGATCAAAAAGACCAAAAAAGTTTGCCTGAATCGTATTCCACGAATGGATGGATGAAAGGGACCATATAGCTATCCAAAAAAACTCCTCCTAAGCCTAACAAGTGGTCCATTTTAAAGCGTAAACTCTGAGAGAGTTGATTCGCAACCCCATGCGGATCCATTAAGGGCTGAGTGAGGACAGCTATCCACTGACTTGATAATTTTTATTTTCTAATTTTTTATCTATATTTATTTAACTCTAGATTGTTAATATAGTGTATTGCTCCCACTAAATTTACTAACACTTGCATTTGTCTTTTTTCAATTTACAACCCGGTAAAAAAAATTACTAGGCCCTACAACTTTTTTAAACTGAATTTTTCTTTGGAACTTTTGTTTTTAATGGGCCTTTTTCTCATTTGGACTGATGCCGCATTTTAGGGGGGAAAAAAAATGTAGAAAGTCGAGCCTTAATACCCTCAAAGGCACTTAAAAAATTGGAGCCTTAAAAAATATTTTCTTTGTGTAACTTTTTTTCCCCTTGAATTTAACTATGATAGTTTCTTTTAGGCCTTCCTTCTTTAAAGGGCATTCTTTTCGCACCTAGACTAAGACATTTTTATAAAAAAAAAATTAGGTGAAAACTATATAGGGTTTTGACTATATAGCACGTAAAGTATAAAAATATTTGGGACCTTAAAAAATTCTTTTATTTTGTACAATTTATTCATTGTTTGTTTAACCAGTGTTTTTCTTTTCTACTGTTACTAGTTTTGTTTATTTTTGGCCCTTTCTTTAATAGATCTTTTCTTCTCATCTAGATCGAGGTTTCTTTTTATTAAAAAAAAAAAAAGAAGAGATGTTAAAATTATATATGGCAGTTTTAAAAAATTTAGGCCTTAAAAAATTGGGGGCCAAAGAAAAGGTCTTGGTTGCCTTATGGTTAAGCTGGACTGTAGGGGGCATCTGTAAATCAAATTCTGCGTTTTTTGGGGCTATTATGGAGCCAACCATTAATTTTATAGATGATCATAATTTTGTTGAATGGTATAATTCTTTTTATATAATTTTTTTGTAGAGGCAAACATTCTTTTTGGCGTCCTTAATACAACTATCTATTTACTTATATAAGAATATAGATTGTCACTGAGGAAATAATTTCATGTACAATTATGTGTAAGTTATGCCCTCACTGAACAAAAATTCTGAATTCGCCTCTAATCATAAAATGCTGTCATTCAAATGTGCATCCAAACAAGTTTAGTCTACTTACCCAAAAACAAGAAAAAAGAAAACAAGCTCACCTTAATCCAAAAATTGCTGCTGCAAATTTCCCATATATTTTGATATACATGAGAGCAACGTCTTAAAAGCCGGATCAGACTGACAGGTTTAATCGGTTGAACTATTGACCGGTCTAAGAAACGGTCCGGTCAATTTCTCTAAACTTATTCATTGTACAAAACCATTCTAAATAGTGAAAACCGGAGTTAACCAGGGTTTATCCGGCTACTAGTTCAAACCCTTTCATGGTTCTCTTGAACCGGCCGGTTCTGTAAAGCAAAGATTCTGTCGTCAGACACCTCCATTAGTTCAGTCTTCACAACAAAATCAGTAGGAAAAGAGGAATTCAACTCACAAAGATCTAAAGAATGAACACAATCAAAATCATTTTAGACCGAGAGAGAGAGATCTAGTGATCTGAGATGGGTCCTAGCCGCCAAGGACGATGGAAGGAACGGCGTATCACACGTCTAAGAGAACCGGCCGGTTCTGTAAAGCAAACATTCTCTCGTCAGACACTTCCACTAGTTGAGTCTTCACAACGAAATCAGTAGGAAAAGAGGGATTTAACTCACAAAGATCTAAAGAACGAACACAATCAAAATCATTTTAGACCGGGAGAGAGGGATCTAGTGATCTGAGATGGGTCCTAGGCACCAAGGTCGATGGAAGGAAGGGCGTATGACACAACTATCTATCAGGATCTCCACATTCGGTTAAGAACTAGCATGCAACGGCTTTCGAAACTTGGGGATCTCTGTTTGGAAAATTAGGTACACAGGTTCAACAATCTTGCATAGAGAGAGAGAGAGAGAGAGAGAGAGCATCCAAAGTGGTAAAGACGAAATGGCCCAAAAGATGAACTTCCAGACCAAACCCCCCCCCCAAAAAAAAAAAGCTGCATGGACTCGCGTACACTTTCATGAGGTGGCTGGCAGGCAAAATGACTAGTTTTGCATTTGAAATATGTTTTGTTTTTTTGCTTTATTTTGAAAAAAAAAAGTAAATATGGAAATTGTGAAACAAATATGTTTTTAAAAGGTTAATGTGTTTTAACGCTTTTACCATTTAGAAATGAAGAAAATTATTGGAAGAAATATCTAAGAAAATTAAGCTTTTAGGAAATTTAAAATTTTTAATGCCTCTATTTATTTATTTATCTATAACTCTAAATAAATTTAATTATTAATAATATAATCATGATATGACAGTTCAGTTTTAAGTCAATTCCGATTGAACCAATAGTTGAACTACTAAGCTCAGAACCAATCTCTTTTATCCGGGTTTGAAAACATTGACATGAGATGTGAGAGAGAGAGAGAGAGAGAGAGAGAGAGAGAGAGAAGGAGATTTAAAGACAAATTTGTCTGAATCATATTCAATAGCTATCCAAAAAACTCCTAAGCCTAACAAACTAGTGGTCCATTTTGAAGCGTAAGCTCTGAGAGAGTTATGATTTGCAGCACCATGAACAAGGGCGGGTCCATTAAGGGCCAAGTAGGGTCAGTAACTCCACTTACTTAGAAAATTCTACTTTTTTAAAGTAATTTTATTTATATTTATTTAACTTTAGGTTGTAAATATAGTGTATTTTTCTCACTAAATTTATTACCATTTGCATTTGCCTCCATTGAATTTACTACCTTATAAAAAAAAATTTACTAACCCCTTAATTTTTTCCAACTGAATTTTCTTTTTTAATGGGGCTTTTCTTATTGGAATGATTCCTCATTTCCGAAAAAAAAAACAAAAAAAAAAAAGATATAGAAACTATATAGAGCATTAATACCATCTAAGGTATTTCAAAAATCTTTTGTTTGTACAACTTTTTTTTTCTTGAATTTAACAATGATGGTTTATTTTAAGCCTTCTTTTTCTAGAAGGAATTCTTTTCTCGCCTGGACTAGGACATCTTTAAATATATATATATATATATGTGTGTGTGTGTGTGTGTGAGAAAACTATATAGGGTCCTTACTTTATTGCATGTGAAGCATTAAAAAATTAGAGGCATTAAAAATTTCTTTTATTTTGTACAACTTATTCATGTTGACTCCATACTTTAATTTTGGTGATGACAAAATACTGTGATAAAGATCTAACAACTCTACTTAGTGCGCAGACCATATTATGCTTTAATCTCTGATGCGGATCACATTGCCGAAGGTTATTTGGAAACGCGGCGACGGCGATATACCTGGGCCGGTGGTGGGTAAACTTCAATCGGCCATAACTTTCAGCTTGTAACTCCGTTTCGCCATTATAATATGAAATGATTTTTTGGCCTAGGAAATTGTGAAAAAATGCTTCTAAATATGGTTTTGGGACTATTTTGTGTTTTGGGCTTGTTTTGTGGGCTTTTTGTCAGTTTTCCTTTTAATCCGGTTTTGTCTCGGGCCTAGGGTTTTGTGCCGCCTATTTCTGCTTTTGTTTAAGACATTTTCAGCAGTTTTTTTTGGATAATTAAAAAGTTTGTGTGCGTTTGCACCTTTTCCACTCATTCGGTATTTTCTACGAAAATCAATGAGTGTTTGATGCCCTAGAACCTAGCATTCGTGGTGAATCGATAGGTTGCAGGACGACTCTGAATCCAGTATTCGTGGTGAATCAACGGATTCGAGTGTGTTTTCTTGTTCTCTTAATAGCCGCTGCATCAATCTCTATTAGGATTATGACTTGAAGTTTGATACGTTGGAGATATTGAAAATTTTGTTCACTGAGAGCTTATCAAGCATGTTGAAAGTTGTTGAGCCATGATGGATAATTAATGAATAACCTTTCAACAAGATTATGTTCGTAATCTTATCTCAAAGATATTGAAGGTGTTCAAGATGATGAAGATCAGTTGAAAGAAAACCACATGACATGGAAGCCCACTTTGAAGATTTTAAAGATGCCTTGGAAGAATGGAAGACCAGTTGAAAAAAGATCACAAAACTTGGAAGCTCCACTGGAAGATTTGAAAAAGTCTTGGATCATTTTGAAGATTATATGTTGATTGAAGAACTCTACGAGTGATTAAAATAAATTAAATCCATCCCGAAGAGATTGAAGGTGTTCTTGAAAATCAACAAGCTTTGAAAAGTCATTTCAAGTTTTGGAAGCCTTAGTTGGATGATTCTTGAAGAGTTTGAATATTTTGAAGAAGATTGAAGAAAACTTGCAAAAGTTATAGTAACTGGGTAAAAAGAGTTGATTGATGTATTCCAGAGGTTCAGACATTGAGAAAGTGGCACTAGACAAGGAGACTCTAACAAAAAGGGTCGACTCCTTTATTCTAGGAGTAGACACATTAGTTCAAAATGCAAAGTCTTTAAGAAGGTTAAAAAAGGGTTGACACATTGTTTCTCAAGGGTCAAGACATTTAGACAAAACCTTGAGGAAGTTTAGTGAAAGCCTAAAAGGGTCGACTTCTATTTCTCAAGGGTTAACACATTTTTTAGACAAATGGTGGAGGATGCTAGCACTAAAACAAAAGGGGTCAACTCCTCAAAAAAAGGGGTCGACACATTTGCTATAACGACTATTTTTTTTAACGTTCTTTCAGCGCGATCTTGCATTTAATGTACTCCCAACTACCACTAATGGGTAGAATCAATACGAGGCTATAAATACAAAATGTTCACAGTATTTATACATAAGAATACAAGATCATAAGTGCTGAATCAAAGATAAAAGCTAAGAATTTCTAGACTGTAGCTACTACATCCTTCTTGCTAAGTGATTGGGGTTATTCATTGAGCTACATTGGCTTACCTACTCTTGTTGAAAGATAACACATTGTATAAACCTCATATATTTCACCTGGGTAGGTTTGTAAACCTGTGAGTTTGAGTGTTTTTGAAAAAAAATTTGGAAGTTTGAGTAAAACTTGGACAAAATCACTTAGGATTTTGAGAGTTTGGGAAGAACTCTTATAAAAGTAAGCTAGGCACTTGGCAACTAGCACCTGCTGTGTAAATAATTTTTGCATAGTGAAAGAGCTTTCAAGAGAATCTTCGGGGTGAGAACGTAGATCACACGTTGTGGCTGAACCTCAGTAAAGTTTGGTATTCATTTATGCTTTTTTTTTTTCCTTGCATCTTATAGCTTGCTTGCATTGTTCATTTATTACTTGGTTACTGTTTTATTGATTAATTAGTTTTTAATTGTATCATTTGTGATTAATTTTGAGAAACTTAATTCATTTCGCCTCTTAGGTTGTATATTCGGGCCAATAATGAGCATCAGAGTGAGTACTCTATCTTAGAGGCTTAACATCCTTAGAGTTAATCCATGGCAATTATGATTGTGAGCTTTCTTGGAGAAGGTTAATCCACCAATAGACCTTCAATATTTAATGGAACAAATTACAATTATTAGAAGAACAAAATAAGAATATATGTTCAATCTGTTGACTATGAATTATGGAGAATCATTGTTAATAGTCCTAAGGCCCTCACCAAGACTATTGAAAGGGTAGTTTTGCCCAAACCAGAAAGTGAATTGAATGAAATGACTTGAAGCTTTTGCAATTTAATGCCAAAGCTATGAACATATTACATTGTGCTTTAGGCCTCAATGAATTCAATAGAATTTTTATTTGCGAGACAGCCAAGGAGATTTGGGATAGACTTGAAGTGACTCATGAATGGATCAATCAGGACAAGAAATCCAAAATCAACATTCTTGTGCATAATTATAAGTTATTTATAATAAAACTTGATGAGGTTTTTACTGAAATGTTTACTAGATTCACTGACATTATTAATGGCTTAAAATATCTTGGAAAAGTGTATTCTAACAGTGAACATGCATGTGAGAAAGATCCTTAGATATTTGCCAAAGACATGAGAAGCCAAAGTGACAACCAGACAAGAAGCCAAAAACATTAACACTTTTTCACTTGAAGAGCTTTGGTTCTCTTATTAATTATAAGCTGACCTAAAAACAAAATGCTTAAGAAGATGAGGATAAGAGGAAGAAATCAATTGCATTCAAGTCCACTACTCTAGAAAATGAATCTAGAATTAAAGATGAAAATGAAGAAGAACTTGCCTCATTACAAGGAAGTTCAAGAAATTTGTGACGAGGAAATGGAGAGGAGGAAAGAAGGCTACAAAAAGTGAATCCAACTACAAGGATTCAACCATCATATGCTTTGAATATAAGAAGTCAAGACACATGAAAGTTAAATGTCTTATGCTAACGAAGAAAGGAAAGAAAGGCAAAAGACAAAAGCAAAAAAGCTTTAGTTGCCACCACTTGGAGTGAAGAAGAGGGATCAAGCTCAGAGAAGAAGCTGAACCTCGAGAGGTTGCAAACCTATATCTCATGGCATAAGAAGAAGAAACAGAGATATGTCTTCAAGTAAAACCCAAGAATGACTATTGGTACTTGGACAGTGGATATTCAAGACATATGACTGGTGATGAGATTCAATTCACATCTCTTACACCAAAAGATTAAGGCTTGGTCACTTTGGGAGATAACATTAAAGGTAAGAACATTTGTATAGGTAGTATCAGTAAAGATTCTTCAACTTCTATTGAAAATATTCTTCTTGTTAAAGGCCTTAAGCGTAATCTCTTAAGTATTAGCCAATTGTGTGACAATGTTTTAAAGTTATTTTTTAATCTTGAAAATACATTATGTGAACATCAATGATAACAAAACCATATTAATTGGTCATAGACAATGCAATATTCAAAATAAAATGCCTTACTACTGTAAATAATGAAGATGGTTGTGGCATGGAAGACTTGGTCATAGAAGCATAAGTATCATTTCAAAGATTTCAAAAAACGATTTGGTCAATGGACTTCCCAAGCTCAAATTTGAAAAAGATAAAACTTGTGATGCTTATCAAAAGGGGAAGAAAACAAGAGTTTCTTTTAAATCCAAAAACATGATTTCTACATCTAAGCCAATTCAACTATTACATATAGATTTATTTGGACTTACTCGAACTCTTAGTTTAGGAGGTGAGCAATTTGCTCTTACCATTATTGATGATTATTCAAGGTTCACTTGGACATTATTTCTTGCTTACAAGGATGAAACAATTGTCTTCTTTACAAATTTTTTCAAAAATGTTCAAAACGAAAAAGATTTTACAATCATAGCAACTAGGATTGATCATGATGTTGAGTTTGATTGCAATCCTTTTGAAAAGTATTGTGATGCAAAAAGTTTTGAAGCTTATTTAGAGCCTTTGAATACAAGTGTTTTGTTTTGAATAACAACAGAGATCATCTTGAAAAATTTGATGTAAAATTTGATGAAGCTATTTTTCTTGGCTGGTCAACAAATAGCAATGTCTATAAAGTTTCAATAAAAGAAATTGGAGGTTAAGGAATCTGTGTATGTTACCTTTGATGAACTAAACTTTCTGCCTTGACATGTTGTGAGTGATAATGTAGATGATGTTGAGCAAAGTATGGACAATCTAACCATCAATCAAAACTCACGTGAAGTCTTACAAAAGGAGAAAGAAGAACAAAACAATCCTTCAAATCAACAAGATGAGGATCAAGGGCTACCAAAGGAGTGTAAGTTTGATAACAAACATTCACAAGATCAAATATTAGGTGATCAATCACAAGGGGTAAGAACAATATCATCTCTTAAAAATATCTATAATCATCTTGTATTCTTGTCTTATATTGAACCAAAATCTTTTTAAGAAGCTGAACATGATAAGTATTGGATTTTGGCCATGCAAGAATAGTTGAATCAATTTGAAAGGAATGAGGTTTAGAACCTTATATATAGACTTGAAGATCATTTAGTTCTTGGAACAAAATGGATGAATCTAGAACTATTGTGAGAAACAAGGCAAGACTAGTAGCCCAAGGCTATAGTCAATAAGAATGAATTGATTTTGATGAGACCTACACACCTATAGCTAAACTTAAGGCCATTAGAATGTTACTTGCATTTTCATGTTTCAAAATTTTCAAGCTCTGTCAAATGAATGTGGAAAGTGCTGAATGGTTTTATTTCTGAAGGGGTTTATAAGGAACAACCTCATGGTTTTGAAAATCTAAAGTTTCCAAATTATATTTTCAAACTTACAAAAATCACTTTATGATCTAAAATAGGCCCCAAGGGCTTAGTATAGTTAAGCAAATTTTTGATTGAAAATTATTTTACAAGAGGAAAAGATTAATATAAAACTTTTTGTAAATATTAGAGACCATGACATGCTATTGTGTAAATTTATATTTATGACATTATATTTGGCTCTATTAATGAAAAACTTTGTACAAAATTTACTTAGTGTATGCATGATGAGTTTGAAATGAACATGATGTGAGAACTCAACTAGTTATTTGGATTTCAAATCAAATAATCAAATGAATGAATCTTCAGTAACCAGGCTAAGTATATCGAAGATCTACTCCAGAACTTTGGAATGGAAGATGCAAAGACGTTATGCAGTTTCGTGAATATTTCAACAAAACTTGACAGTGATGGAAAAGGTATTTTTGTAGATATCAAACTATATAGAAGTATGATTGGATCATTGCTTTATTTGACTGTAAGTAGACCTAATATTATGTTTAGTGTTTGCTTATATGCTAGATTTCAATCTAGTCCCAAAGAATCTCATGTCATTGCTGTTAAGAGAATTTTTAAATACCTCAAATACACTCCCAACCTAGGGTTATGGTACCTTAAGGGCACTTCTTTTAATCTTGTTGGTTATTTAGATGCTGACTATTTAAAAAGCAAAGTGGACAGAAAAAGCACTAGTGGCTCTTGTCAATTTCTTGGTAATATGCTAGTCGCATGATTAAGCAAGAATCAAAGCTCAATTACACTTTCTACAGCAAAGGCTGAGTATATAGTAGCTGGAAGTTGTTGTGCTCAAGTGTTCTGGATCAATTACCAACTAGAGGACTTTGGTTTCATTTTTTTTAATCACATCTCTATTAGATATGACAACACAAGTGCTATCAATTTGACTAAGAATCCTATTCAATGCTCTCGTACAAAGCATATTGAAATTAAACATCATTTTATTCACGATCATGTGCAAAGAGATGATATTAAACTTGATTTTGTGAGCATTGAACATCAATTAGCTGATATCTTCACAAAAGCATTCAGCAGTGATCAATTTTGTATAATTAGGAGAGAATTAGGGATGAGCAATCCATTAAATTGTGATTGATTATCATGTTATGTATGTTTATTTGTGTATTTAAATCATTGGAACTTAATTGCATGCTTATATGGTTCATTATATGTCACTTGAAAGTCATTTATGCATTTCATGAGAAAATGAGTCGAACCCTAGTTTCTCCAATGAGCATTCTTTTCTCATTTGGACTAGGACATTTTTAGAAAAAAAAAAAACAATATGTAAAAACTATATGGGGTTTTGACTATATAGCATGGAAGGTATTAAAAAATACAGGGCCTTAAAAAATTCTTTTATTTTGTACAATTTATTCATTTTTTTGTTAAACCAGTTGTTTCTTTTCTACTGTTTACTAGTGTAGTTATTTTTTTTTTACCTTTTTTTAATAGATCTTTTTTCTCATATGAATTAGAATTTTTTATATTAAAAAAATAGATGTGAAAACTATATAGAGCTTTATTAAGTTTTAAAAAATTTAGGGGTAAGACGAAGGTGTTGACTTATGGTTGAGTTGGCTTGCATGGTGCATATGTAAATCAAAATTCTGAGGTTTTTTTGGCCATCATGGAACCAACTTTTAATTTTATAGATAATCATAATTTTGTTGAGTGGTATAATTTTTTCTATATAAATTTCTTTTCTAGAGACAGAGCTTCTTTTTGGCGTTAATTATGTATTACTTATAAAAGAAAATGGATTGTCAATTAAGAACTAATTTCATGAACAATTATGTATAAGGTTTGCCTCTACTAAATAAAAATCCTAAACCTGCCCCGAACCATGAAATGTTGGCATTTCAAATATGGATCCAAACAAGTTTAGTCTACTAATTAACCCCCCCCCCCCCCCCAAAAAAAAAAAAAGGAAAGAAAGAAAACAGGCTCAATCCAAAAATTGCTGTTGCAAATTTGCGAGTATATTTTGATATAAATGTGTGTGTGTGAGAGAGAGAGAGAGAGAGGACCAAAGACCAAAAAAGTTGTCTGAATCATATTCTATGAATGGATGAAAGGGACTTATAGCTATCCAAAACCTTCTTCTATCATGTGCTCCTCGTCTGCAGTAGTTCATTAGCAGTAAATCTTTCCATCAAGCTAATTATATTGGAGGTACTAATGATTGTTGTTTACAAATAAATTGCCCTTTGGGGGCTCGTCTTAATAGATTTTCATCCTATTTAGTTTACACAGAAATTCTCTTTTAACAGTCCATATTTATCAACAGTGTGATTGATTTGCCCTTTTAAAAAACTAAAATTAAAGAAAACCATAATGGGTTAACTAGCCTGTGATTGATTATGAAGACATTTAATTTCTAACAGGTTTATAAAGAATAATTTCTTTACTGCTGAGAGCCTCCTCTCAATATTTCTGAGGGGTGGGATTTCAGTAGGTCTAGATTCTAACTTGTACCAATGTGAAGTAAAAATGCATGCCACTTAGAAGAAAAGAGGTTTTCTTTTCTTCTTTTTCCTTTTTTTCTCATGACCTCAAAAATGATAAAACAGAAATAGAGGGAAATAGCATTACATGACGTGCTTGGAAAACATTCTTCGAGGCTGGCTTGCTTGCTTTGCTACGCCTAATCTTCTCATATTGCAGGGTTTGTTCAGTGAAGCTAAAGCCGTCTTCATTCAAGTTGCCTCTCTCTCAACATATTGAGGGCTGGGAGGTACGTGAAATCAGGCTTGTTTACTTGACAAAGATAGATTTTGAATTTAATTCTATCACAAGAATGGTTTTCAAATTATTTCAGCGCCTAATGTAAAATGCGATTGCTAATAACATTTTCAGATAAAGCACTATTAGCAATAATACTTTTTATCGTGTACTTTTTTATTTTACATAGAAAAGTGTGCTTTCTATATATTTTTTGTGTGAAAAAATACAGAATGAAAAACACTATTACTAATAGCATTTTATCTGAAAAACCTAATGATGATGCAGCAAACTCGCGTTGTCTTGTCCCCATGTCTGAGTCAAGCTCTCTACCAGCTGATCGGAGATCTCCTACACTAAACACACCGGTGCGGTGCCAGCCAAAGGCCCTCCGGTGTTCAAGTTAGATTCAAGGGGATGAAATTGATAGAGAGGACACTCTTAGGGTTTTTCTAGTTTGTGTGTGTTACCGTACCTGGAGAAGTTGGCTGTTTTGTCTTGTATATCTGCATGGGAGTAGTAGGTGGCCTCTCCACGTAGCGGTCTCTCGTTGGAGGGTTAGAGCTATCACAGGGCACTTGAGAGGGTCTTCTCTACACTCCAGGGTGGCGTGTGTCAGAACGGTGTTAGAGGTATGGCGATTGTTGCTTATACACGTCACGCCCACGCCCCTAGTGTATGCCAGGGTGTCCGATATCAGGTGTGGGCCCTTTTGACGGGGTCGGGGGGCTGACCAGAGTGGAGTATCTTTCCGAGCGTCCAGTCTGCTCGGGAGAGATGAGGGCAAACCGTTAGGGGACTTGGTCAGGTAAAGGCTAGATGATGTGGGAAGACGTGGTCTGGTCGATGCTGGTCAATAGATAATGCGGTCCTCGGTCTGGTCAGGAAACTATCATCATCAGATGCCCCCAATTCATCTGGCCACCTGCTCGGGGCCAGGAGAATTCTGCAAGATAGCCTGGCCGCGAAACACGGGGCGCATTTATGGCAAGGACGGCGTAATGATGGCGGGTGCTGTTGTATCGCTTCATGTGGGGTTGGTCGTCAGTAGCCGAAAAGACGTGTCGCATCTCAGCCGATGGCGTCCCATCACCGCAGGCCATCTGGGCCGTTGATTTCAAAGACATGGATGGAGTTTTGTGAGGTAGTTGCCCCCATTTTGTCCTTGGAAATTTTGCCAAATACACAAAGAGAGAGAGAAAGAAAAACCTCCTTCGTCATCCCCAACCTCCATTTTTATCATCTCCGGCCAGTTGAAAGGACACCAGTCTACGCAACGCGCCGCCAGTTGTCTTCGGAACTCGTCGCCGGCACTTCGTTTCATGGTAAGATTTGCTCCCTGGTTGCATGTACTGATTGATTACCCATTGTGTATCGGTAATTAAGGGAAGGGGCCAAATTCCTGACCTTTCGTGGTTCGTTGATAGGCCGAAACTCTTAGAATCCATCTTTGGGGACTTATGTGAACTATTCAAACCGGTGTTTGATAGGATTGTAGGTTACAGGCCCTTAGGTACAATGTTAAACTCGGAGGGTGTTAGCTCGAACTTTGAGGAGACCGATTATAACGGATATTGAGTCATGAGGCGTCAAACCTAGGAGGAGGCCTCCTTTGGGAACTCAAGGGCGTCCTTGGAGGTTCTAGAGTCAGAGGAGGCCGGGGCCGCCCACTCTGGTATTGGGAGAGAACAGGATCAGCCCACCGAGGCTGCTGCCCTACCTTAGGAGGTCGAGCCGAGAGAGGGGGCGGAAGAGGATGACCCCGAGTACGAGGCTGTGGGGATTCCCTCCGTTCTCGATAGGAAGAAAGTTGCTGCCCTTCGGCGGGTGTACCAGATCCCAAAAGGGGTGAAGTGTAGGGTTCCAAACCCTAAGAATTGGGCGTGCTCGGCCAGGGAGGGCGAGATAACCATTTTCGAGGGCGCACTAGTTGGTGGTCTTCGCGTGCCGTTTTCTCAGCCCGTTAGGGAGGTTCTACAGAGGTTGCGCCTTTCTCCCTGGCAGCTTTTGCTAAACGCCTAGCGAATCATAGCAGGCTACATGATCCTCTAGCAGATCGTCCACGGGAGGGACGTGACGCCTAAGGAATTCTTGTATTGATACAGGCCAGCCGAGCACGGGAGAGGCTACTGGTATCTCTCGGGTCGGTTGAAGGGGCTTGATCTGATCAACGAGCTTCCGTCTTCACACAAAAACTGGAAGGACTGGTTCTTCTTCATTAACGGAGAGGGCTGGGAGTTCTGCCCTTGGGAGACAGACTTTTCTACTTGGATCCTTAGGCAATGGGGCTACCCAAGTAAGAATGGTATGTTATTTTCACCGAGTCTTCCATTTTTCGTTTGTTTTCATGTGTCGTTCGTTCTAACTTAGGTGTCCTACGGGTATCAGGTCGGGTTAAGCCCCTTCTGTCCGCTGAGCATGAGAGGGCTGTAGAGAAGGTCTAAGAGTACGATTTTCGGACTACCACGGACCTGGTGACCATCCAGGCGCTTGTTCAGTATCTTTTGGGGCCTGAACCGACCAGAGAGGCTTTAGCTACTAAACGTGAGAGGAGTGAGTAGATTTTGATTTTCGACAGGCCGATCCTTGTCTGACTTCTACCTTTTCTTTGCAGATCACCAGTCTCCTATCATCGATCAGGTCGATCGCACAGCAGCCCAGTCCGATCTCCTAGTAGCTCAGCAAACTTCCTAGCCAGAGGCGATGAGCTTCGACATCAACTTCTTGGCCAGGAAGAGAGCGGCAGTGGCGAGCACCTCGGGGCCAAACACCAAAAAACAGCCGAGGCGGCGGACGCAACGAAGGAACTCCCCCTCCTGCTAAGAAGGCTTTCCCCCCGAATGAGAACGACCAAGTTTCAGTGGTCGTCAAGCCCATTCCCGGGTATTCAAGGGAGCCCCAACCGAGGTGCAGTACGGTCACGCCGGTAGATTCCCAGACCCGCGCTAGCCCAGCCGCTTTTGCCCCGATCAACGTCATAAATAACTCGGACGTGGCCTGGGAAAGGGTGGCTGATGCAATAAAGCCCTCGGATGTCACGAGGTTGGGAAAGCATCCGAATTCATGTCTAGTCAGGGACACGAATCACGACCTTTTTAAGGTGAGCCCCTTTATGCAGTTGTCATTCTGTTCTACCTCGACCTGTGGATAATCAACTTTTAATCGTTCGATTTTCAGTCTCTTGCCAGGGTCGTGACTCTAGGCCACTGTCTAGGGACTTCAGAGAAGGCCCTTCAGGAGGAAAAGACGGCCAGCGCAACGCTCATCCAGGAGGTCTAATCCCTAAAAGGCGACGTCTCCACTGCCCGCGTCGAGAGGGATTCTGCCCTGGTAGAGCTTAAGTCGGCTCGTGAGGACAATGATAGGCTCACAAGGCAGGCTAACAAGCTGCTGTTGGACTTCTCAGCCAAGGAGGCCAAAAGGCACGAGCTGGAGAGGACTGTAGCGGCCTTCGGCAAGGAGCTCAAAAGGGCAGGGGCCGAGGCCATACAGCAGTTTAAGGACAGGGACGACTTCCAGGCCCTACTGGAGCCCACTTTCCTTCAAGGCTTCGAGTTGGCAAGGGGCAAGGTGTCGAAGAAGTATCCCAACTTGGACTTCTCTAGTCTTAATCCCTTTGAGGAGGAAGTTCTGCCTGCCCCTGAAGGGGCCGATCAGGCTGCTGCAGGGCAGGCGGTGGTCGAGGCCGCTGAGGGGGCCCAGCAGGAAGTCCCTTAGGTGATGGCGACTAAAGAGGTTCGACAGGAGGTTGTTAAGGGGGAAGGGGGACGAGATGCCGAGCAGGCTCGGTCATGAATGTAGTCTGAGTCCCCTTAGTGTTTTTGCTTTGCTGGTTGTATATATATATCTATATATTTTAAAAGGGGCGTTTCGCCTTTATACCCCTTTCCATTTCAATGAAAACTCCTTCTTGTAGAATTCTTTAAGTTCATATGTGGTTGAATGTTGATGTAGGGTACGGTTACTGCATTCTCTGAATTGGCTTTGCTCGGTCCTTTGGATCGAACATATTTAATGTAATTGCCTTAAAGGCCATTTGGCTCTGCTCGACACGTGGACCAAGCAAATTTTATGCCATTGCCATAAAGGCTGTCTGGCTCTACTCGGCACGTGGACCGAGCAAATGCTAAGCCATTTCCATAAAAGTCATTTGGCTCTGCTCGACATGTGGACCGAGCATATTCTATGTCATTGCCATAAAGGTCATTTGGCTCTGCTCGACATGTGGACCGAGCATATTCTATGTCATTGCCATAAAGGCTATCTGGCTCTGCTCGGCATGTGAACTGAGCAGATTCTATGTCAATTTCATGCAAGTAGACAAGTATTGAATGGTTTCTTTTATTGATAGTTGTTGAGTTACAATTAGAGGCCTTTCAAGAGTAACACTTCCTCAGATGCTCCACATGCCACGAGTGCGGAAGCTCCTTACTTCTGAATTCTTTAACTTGTAGGTCCCCTTCCTCGTGCTGCAGACCACCTCGTAAGGTCCTTCCCAATTGGGTCCGAGCTTTCCCTCCCTCGGATCTTTGGTGGACTGGTTGACTCTTTTCAAAACAAGGTCTCTAGTCATGAAGTCATTTAGTCGAACTCTGGAGTTGTGGTACTAGCGCATTTTCTGCAGGTAGGACGCCACCCTCATAGCTATCTGTAACCTCCTTTCCTCCAATAGATCTAGATCCGCATTCATGGCTTCGTTATTGGCCACAGGGTCGAACTGCATCATCCTCAGGCTCGATAGGCCGATCTCTACTGGAATGATTGCTTCGGTGCCAAAGGTAAGCAAGAATGGCGTCTGCCCCATGAACACTCTCTCCATCGTCTTGTAGGCCCAAAGGATGTTAGGAAGTTCTTCCACCCACAAGCCCTTGGCCTTCTCCAACTTCGTCTTGAGTATCTTCAAGAGGGATTTGTTGGTAATTTCGACTTAGCCATTGGCTTGAGAATGCTTAGGGGATGAAGCGTGATGGCTAATCCCCATGTCAGTGCTTAAATTGGTTGAACTGTCTGCCCTCGAACTGCTTTTTATTGTCTGTGATAATGGTCTTGGGAATTCCAAACCTGCAAACAATATTCTGCCACAGGAACTTCTTCATTTTCTCCTCAGTGATCGTCAGTAGGGCTTCTGCCTCCACCCACTTGGTGAAGTAGTCGATAGCTACGACTGCAAACCTCCTCTACCCCTTACCGAGCTGCAATGATCCCACGATGTCGATCCCCCAGTGGGCAAAGGGCCATGGGGTCTAGATCAGGGTTAGCTCTTAAGCGGGCAATCTTGAGATATTGGCGAACCGTTGACACTTATCGTACTTCTTGATGAATTACTGGGCATCTTTCTCCATGGTAGGCTAATAGTAGGCCGTTTGAAGGATCTTCTTAGCAAGGGACCGACCACTGGAGTGGTTCCTACAAACCCCTTCATGGACCTCTCGCATTACGTAGTCTGCCTCTTCCTCGTTGGCACAGTGGAGCAGCAGCAAGGTGTGCCCCCTTTTGTAGAGAAGCCCGTTCTGTATGAGGTACTTGCTCGAACGGTACTGAATTCACCTCGCTTCGTTCCTATCTTTAGGTAGAGCTCCATTTTCCAAGAAATTCCTGATCTGGCTCATCCATGAAGATTTGTGCTCAGTTTAGTTGACTTCCAGGCTCTGGATGCTCGGTAAATCAAGAATTTCCATTGGGACATTCAGGTTTGGCTCATTGGACGAAGCAATCCTGGCTAGCCGGTCTGCCTCTTCATTCTGCAACCTCAGGACACGCTCTAGTAGGATCTTCACGAACCTCCTAGCCAGGCTCTTCGCCATTTGGCAGTATTGCTTCATGTTGTCTTCTCTGGCCTCATACTCTCCTTAGACTTGCTCCACCACCAATTGAGAGTCGCTACGCACCACTATCTATTTGGCTCCTATTTGCCGAGCCATTCTTAGTTCGGCAATGAGTGCTTCGAATTCAACAACGTTGTTGGTGGCAGGGAACTTAAAGCGGAAATCATATTCTATCTTGTGACCATCCAAGGTGAGTAGAGGAACCATCGACGTTTAAGACCCAGTGGCTCTTGGTTAGGTTGGCTTCAGGGGTGGTAGGGGGTGGGTTAATCAATTCTGCGATGAAATTGGCAGCAGCCTGCCCTTTGATTACTGTTCGAGATCGGTAGTGGATGTCAAACTGACTGAGTTCAACAGACCATTTCACCAAGTGCCCCAAAATCTCAGGCTTGTATAAAATGCTTTTCAAGGGCTGGTCGATGATGTACAACGATGGTGTGGGCTTGGAAGTAGGGCCTCAGGCGCCGAGCTGTAGTTACCAATGCAAGGGCCATAAGCTCCATCCTTGGGTACCATTCTTTTGCTCCACGCAAAGCGCAACTGGTGTAGTACACTGGCCTCTGGATTCCTCATTCTTCGCAAACAAGAGCTGAGCTCACCGCTGTCATCGATACTGCTAAATAAAGAAGTAGTTCTTCCCCCGGAACAGTTCGGCTGAGCAGCGGGATTGAGCTCAGATATTTTTTCAGTTAACTGAAGGCTACTTCGCATTCTTCGTTCCACTCGAACGCCTTCCGCAGAATTTTGAAGAACGGCAAGCACTTATCGGTGGATCGGGAGATGAACCCGTTCAAAGCTGCCACTCGTCCTGCCAGTCGCTGAACATCCTTTGTCGCTCGGGGTGCTTGCATGTCAAATAATGGCATGAATCTTTTCTGGGTTCGCCTCAATCCCCCTGTGTGAGACCATGAAACCAAGAAATTTTCCCAAGGCAACGTCGAAGGCACATTTGGCGGGATTGAGCTTCATTCGGTACTTACAGAGTGTTTGGAACGTCTCTTCGAGGTCCTACAGATGATTAGCGGCTTCTTTGCTCTTCACTAACATGTCATCCACATAAACTTCCACATTACGCCCAATCTGTGATTTGAACATGAGGTTGACCAGCCGTTGGTATGTTGCCCTTGCATTCTTTAGTCCAAACGGCATGACGTTATAGTAGTAAAGCCCCCGGTCGGTGATAAAGGCCGTGTGCTCGTGGTCGTGCTTGGCCATTCGGATCTGGTTATAGCCTAAAAAAGCATCCATAAAAGTTAGCATTTCATACCCTGCGGTAGAGTCAATGAGGAGGTCGATGGTGGGCAGTGGAAAACTGTCCTTTAGGCATGCTTTGTTAAGGTCAGTGAAGTCGACGCACATTCGCCATTTCCTATTGGACTTCTTCACTATGACGACGTTCGAGAGCCACGTCGAGTAGTGCACTTCTCTAATGAACTTCGCCTGCACCAGCTTCTCCACTTCTCTGATGAACTTTGCCCCTTCTGACCTTTTTTTCATATGTTGGCTCGAGTTCTTCAAGGACTAGGGTCTCTCTACTGGGTTCCCCTTTCAGGGAAGCAATGTAACATTCTCGTGCCTCCTTCTGGTTGCCCTTGGTGCATCCGATTCTAGAGTTGGTCGAGAATTTGATCCGGAGATGGTACATGGAAGCGACTGCTTTGAACTGGTTTAGAGCAGTTCGTCCAATGATGGCGTTGTATGCAGATGGGCAATCCACGACCAAGAAGTGGACCATTTTTGTCACCCAGTGTGGTTCCTTCCCAAGGGTCACTAGTAAGGCGATGGACCCGAGAAAGACCACCCAGTCTCCTATAAAACCGACCAGGGGAGAGTTAACTGGCTGTAGTTTCTCCTTGCCGATCTGCATCTTTTCGAAGGCCCCCCTAAATAGGATGTCTACTGAACTCCTATTGTCGATCAGGATCCTCCAAGTTTTAAAGTTGGAGATCATGGCTGAGATGACCAAAGGGTCATCATGTGGCTAGTGTAGCTCGGTAGATTCCTCTTCGGTGAAAGTGATCACGGGGCCTTCGGTCTTCATCTTCTTGCCAGCCTCCCCGACCAGCATCACTTCGACCTCGCTCGGATATCCCAAACGTGCTTCTTCTATGCTGAGGAGGACTCCCCTCCTCCAGTGAATCCTCCTGCAATAACCTTTATCTCCCCAATGGGCTGTGTGGTTGTTTCGGCTCTCACCGGACTGCGTCGGTCCCCCCATGTTCAATCTCGACCAACCACATGTCGACTAAGTCTTCCCTACTTGATCAGATCCTCGATCTGCTAGTTCAGGTCGATACAGTCTTTTGTATCATGGCCGTGATCTCGATGGAACTAGTAATATCTCCTTCTGTTCCTTATGCTGGAGGGTGTTTCCAAACGCTCGGGCCATTTCAGGTTTGGGTCGTCCCTAATCTCCATTGACACATCCTTCAACTTTGTCATGAGTAGGGTGAACATTCGGTCTAGACTGCGGTAATGCTCACGTCTTTCTTCCCCCCGGCTCCTGGTCCGGTTACTGGTCCTGCTCACCTTGGTCTCCCTTTTCTAGTTCGAGGTACCACCCGACCTCTTCTTTTCTACGCGCGAGCCGCTCCCTTCATCATTGTCTTGCCTAGCGCTCATAGCATCTTCTGCATTCATGTGCTTCTAAGCTTGAAGCATCAATTCGACCATATCTTGGGGTGGCCTCTTTGATAAGGATAAGAGGAGTTTCCCACTTCTTAAGCAGCTCATGAACGCTGTGACAACCACCTTGTCGTCTACGGCCAGACTTTCCTGGTTGAATCTCCCCATGTACTCCCGCAGCGTCTCTTCTTTCTTCTACCTCATAATCAACAAATATGCTGCAGGCCTTCTTTGCCTCTAGGCTCCAATGTAGTGACTCATAAAGAGTTTGCTAAGTTCCTTAAATGTGGAGACCATCGCTAGTTTGATTTTATTAAACCAGGTCCGCGCCGAACCCTTCAACGTGACTGGGAAAGCTCTGCACATGATCTCATTTGGCACTACCTGCAGGTGCATGAGCACCCTGAATGCCTCTAAGTGGTCCACCAGATCTTTAGAGCCATCAAACGCGTCCATAGTCGGCATTTTGAACTACAGGGGGAGTGGGTAGTCCATTACCTTCTGTGTGAATGGTGAAGCCATTCGGCCAATGAGGGCGTCCACTGTATCTGGAGCTTTGGCCTCCACAGCGGCCAAGACCCCTGCCATCTGGGCTTGCATGGCCCTCAGTTGCTCGTCCCAAGCGTGGGAGGTCTCCGGTTTGTCGCCTACCATCTCTGTTCTCGACGGCATGGCATGGCTGGTTTGTGCTTCCTCTACGTGGGGCTCACGGCGGAGGAGATGGTCCTCAACCCGTCCTCCATTGCCGTTCTCGTTGCCATTAGGGGGAATGGAAGGATCCTTGTCGACCTCCTGTTCCTCTTCTTTTACTACCGGCGGGTTAGGAGGCGGCAGAATCCCTTCAGATGGAGCTGGGACCCGTTGAAGTAGCTCTACGTTTTGACGGGCCAACTGTTGCATGCTGACCATCATGTCCGCCACCGTCTTCTCCAGGGCGGCTATTTTCTCAGCACTTGAATCTGCCATCAAACTTCCTTCTGGGTGAGTGCTAATCCCAGACCTAGTCAAGACCATGAAAAGCCACGAGAATAGTCGTTCCCACGGACGGCGCCAGCTGATGATGCAGTAAACTCATAGTGTCTTGTCCCTAGGTCTGAGTCAAGCTCTCTACCGGCTGATCAGAGATCTCCTGCACTAAACACACCGGTGCAGTGGCAGCCAAAGGCCCTCCGGTATTCAAGTTAGATTCAAGGGGATGAAGTTGATAAAGAAGATACTCTTAGGGTATTTCTGGTTTGTGTGTGTTAGTATACCTAGAGAGGTTGGTCGTTTTGCCTTGTATGTCTGCATGGGAGTAGTAGGTGGCCTCTCCATGCGATGGTCTCTCGTTAGAGGGTCAGAGTTGTGATAGGGCACTTGAAAGGGTCTTCTCTACACTCCAGGGTGGCGTATGTCAAAACGGTGTCAGAGGTATGGCAATTGTTGCTTGTACATGCCACGCCCATGCCCCTAGTGCATGCCAGGGTGTCCGGTGTCAGGTGTGGGCCCTATTAACGTGGTCGGGGGGCCAACCAGAGTGGAGTATCTTTTCAAGCGTCCAATCTGCTTGGGAGAGACGAGAGCAAACCATTGGGAGACCTGGTCGGGTGAAAGCCAGATGACATGGGAAGACATGGTCTGGTCGGTGTCGATCAATAGATCATACGGTCCCCGGTCTGGTCGAGAAACCATCATCACCACCTAGTAGCAACAACTCTTCATATGAGGTGCTGAATTAAGTTTAAAACTACGATCATGTTAAAATAAAGTGAAAAATATACCCTTCTCAAGTAAACAAGCCATGAAATCATATACGAAATCTTTAACCCATTTTCCAAGAAAGTATGGGAGTCTTTCTTTTTTTTCCTTCCGTGAATCCAATCATTCATAAATCAATTATGTTATTTTCCACCTGAACCACAAGCCCAAAAGTTAACAACAAGAAAATATTGTGACACAACCGAGCGAATTGTTTTAGCCAGGGCAACTCTGCCAACTGTTCATTTGACTTGATTAACTATAAATCAATAATGGTATCCATCAACCTGATTTGCAACCTGAAATATTGAGGTTTGTCGGGTTCTTCGCTAGCCCCTTATGCGATCTTGTTCACAAGAAAACCTAATTTTTAAGTGAAAGTACATGATGAGAAGTCTCTTAAACTAAACAGCCTAATCCATGGAACTGCATGGCAACACAAACACTATTTCTAAACTTAAACTTGCAAAAGATCTTAATAGACTTATAACAAATTGTGTTGGAATTATTTAACTTACTAGAACACTTCAGATAACTCTGCCTATAAGAGTTTCAGAAGTGGTGTCGTCTTTTACGACGACTTAGACTCATGAAATAAGATGTAAACACAAGGCTAATATGTGTGCTGACTTTTATGAATTTATTTATGAATAATTACATTTTACTCTCTTGTAGTTTGAGCAAAAGTTATATGACCCCCTATGGTTCACAAGTGACCACATAACCATTTTATGGGTTGGATTTATCTGTAAAATGATTGGAACTATAATAAATTTGGTAAAATGAGAAAAATGCTCTTGCGAAGGACCACCCTTTATTTTGACGAGAAAGAGCAGAATTGTCTTTTTGATGTTCTATTTTTGTGATAAAATGACCACAAAAAAAAAAAAAACCACTATGAAAAAATTGTCATCAATTATAATGGTTTTCCTCTATTTTATAATTAAGTCCAAATCATATGGAGGTTATGTGTTACTTTTAAACTACATGGGGTCAAGTGATTTTCGCTAAAACCATAACGGGGTAAAGGGCAATTATTTCTTTTATATAAATAGGAGAGAGCTTGTGTGTGGAACATATCATATTAGCTATATAGGATCGTTAGTTCAAAACTTACTTGCTATGCCATACTTGTTAACTTTAATTAATACCTTAGTTTTTTTTTTTTTTTTTGGTCTAGCCAAGAAGTGTTTTTCAACTATTTTGAAAAAGGTGGAGAATTGTTGTTTTTTTTTCAAAAATATAGTATTATACACAGTAAGTTTTTGGAGGTTTTAAAATATGAAAAATACTATTCTAGAAAAATCTATATAGAAAAAATTCACCAAAATAATGTGACAGTGACATTATTATAATTAAGAGCCATTAATGTGGGTGTTCATTTCAAAGTGAATGACTATTATCCAATTATATTACTCTGGTGATAAATTCTATATGAATTTTTCTATTTGTATAGCCTTTAAAATAAGTTTTGACGAGTTTGAAGAAATCCTTTGTTACTTCATTGAATGAATCTTCCATTGAAAAGTGAGAAGATATGTAAAGTATTAATAAACGCGACTACCTTGTTAAGAACTGCTTTACATAAATAAACAAGTGTTGCACTAAAATTTGTACTTGTATAGTACGTCACCTGTGAGTTACGTGGCACTTTAATAGCGACACTTGGCACTTACACACTCAGTTTTTGCAACTTTTCTCCCTGTTCTAAGTGTCACGGGTCGGGCGTTTGCCATCAAATCCAAAAACTTAAGCTAGCATAGTGCGCACCGTTCCCAATGGAAGCATCTAAGTGAATTAGTTTATTCTTGCCCCAAATGGGCCTCACTACCTCGGTAGTCAACCTGTATACGAGGACCACCCACATAGAGAACCATTACCCTCTCTCCACAAGCCTAAGCTATTAGGTAGTGCTGCTTACCCCTCTTCTATGGCTCAAGACCTCCCACTTTATATCTGATGTGTGATTGTAACACACTCTCCTACCCGAATCTGTGATGCCCTCGTTGCTAGTCGAACCACCCTGCCTACTCCACCTGAACGCGTGGTCTAAAGTCGGATCAGGAGTTAGGTTGCTCTTATATCACTTGTCACAAGCTAGGTACTTGCCATCCAACCCAAAAGTTTAAACTAGCAAAGTGCGCAACGTTTAAAGCGGAAGCATCTAAGTGGACTGGTTTATTCTTGCCCTAAATGGGCCTCACCACCTCGGTAGTCAACTAGTATACGTGGATCACTCACGTGGAGAACCACTACTCTCTCTCCACAAACTTAAGCTATTAGGTAGTGCTACTTACCCTCCTTATATGGCCTAAGATGTCCCACTTTCTATCCGATGTGGGATTGTCAAATATTCTTCTACCCGAATTCGTAATACCCTTGTCGCTAGTCAGACCACCCTGCCTACTCTATCTGAGTGCATGGAGTAAAATTGGATTAGGAATTGGGTTGCTTTGATACCATTTGTCACTGGCTAGATGCTTGCCATTTGACCCAAAATTTTAAGCTATTAGGTGGTGCTGTCTACCCCCCTTATATGGCCCAAGACCTCCCTCCTTTTATTCGATGTAGGATTGTAACATACTCCCCCACCCGAATCTGCGACGCCCTCGTTGCGGATTGGACCACCCTGCCTACTCCACCTGAGCGCTTAGAATAGAATTGGATAAGGAGTTAGGCTATTCTGATGCCACTTGTCACGAGCCAAGCGCTTGCCATCTTACCCAAAAGTTTAAACTAGCAGAGTGCGTAGCATTTCCAACAGAAGCGTCTAAGTGGATGTCTCTATTCTTGCCTCAAATGGGCCCCACCACCTCAGTAGTCAACCAATATACATGGATCACCCACGTGGAGAACCATTACCCTCTCTTCACAAGCCTAAACTATTAGGTGGTGTTGCTTGTTAGCCCTAAGTTTATTCAAATAGAATTTCATATATGATTTTTATGATAACTTACTTTGATTTATAAATTTTTTTTAATTAAATATATTTAATACTTTTAATCCTTTGTCTAGCTAGTTGGTGTAATGAAGTTTTGCAGAATTATGAAGCACTTGAAAGAGAAATCAAGACTTGAAAAGTAATATCTAAATCCTTGAGAATTATGTTTTAAAGAAACTTAATTCAAGGAAGAAAATTAGAAGACATAATTTTCTTCTAAGGTTGAAAATTCGATAAAATTATATCCTATGATACAGCCATAGTATTCTGTACATATCTTTTGATCTGACCATTGGATTGATCTGATTCTTACGGGACTAGAAAGAAGACACAAATGTCTAATTACAATATTTTATGAAGTTTTCATGAAAAAAATGTTTTGTGGGACAAAAATTATCTGGGAGATGACTTGTTGGATTTGAAATTCAAAATATGACAGCTTGGAGACAACATGATTATTTGACCATATCTTTTGATCAAGTAGTCCAAATAATCTGATTCTTGAAGTTATGAAAATTTAACATCTATGTATACATTTGATATATTATATGAAATTTCAAATTCAAACATTATCTAGATAAAAAGGAGTATACATCTGACTTAGTGCTGCAGAAATTCATAGATAATAGCTGGAAGATAGTCTGAGTTTTTTACTCATATCTTTTGATTCTGATCTTTAAATGTTTTGATTCTTAAGGATATGGAAAGATAAAGGTCATATCTACATTTCATATCTTATAGAGATTTTCAAAATCAAAAGTTTGCTATATGAAACATTTGATGCAAGTTGACATAGCTATGTAGAAATTCAAATATGCTAGGTGGGCGACAGTTCAAGTAATTTGATCATAACTTTTGATCTAACCATTAGATAGACCTGATTCTTGAGTTCTGAAAATATGACTTCATGTCTACAACTTTTCTCTTGTAGTCATTTTTAAATTCGAACGTTATTAAGGCAAAAATCGAGATGGAAGTGAAGGCATCTGATTAGAAATTAAAAAATTTGTCTACCAGCAAGTAGCTCAACGAGAATAAATGTCTTCAATGCTCTCTAATGGCTATAAACTCATTTGAAGCTACAAATCATCCTCGTATCTTAATCTAAAAATAAATATACACTTGAGGAACAAAACACAAGAGATAAAAAGCAATAAAAGATTATGCATTAAAGTGATATTCATCCTACAAAGTCTTTGAAAGCTTAATTGTCTTTTATCTTGTAATGTTTTGAGAGTTTCATTGGCATATTTATTCTTCGAGAGAATTTATTTATAAGTAGTGGTTGTACTCTTATTCTTTCTTCTTATAAGGGAGAGACTAGCTAGGGAAAATAGTTAGGGGTTAGGTGTAACTAACATATGTATAAAAACTAGTTAGAGTGAGGGATCACTTGATTGGGTGTGACTAACACCTGTGTAAAAACTAGTTGGAGCAATGTGACTAGCATATGTGAAAAAAATTAGTTGTAAAGGAGGACTAGCGCCTACGTTAAAAGGTTAGTGGTTGTGTCTATGGTTTGGATATAGTGGAGAAAAATCTCAATAAAGGAGTCTTGGAGAGTGGATGTAGACTTTGGAGTTAAAGTCGAACCATGATAAATCTTAGTATCGTATTCTCTTCTCTCTATCTCCTTTACTTTATAGTTTGAACTGTTTGCATTTATTTATAATATATTATTGGTTGATTAATATTTATTTGAATAGATAGTTAAAAATTTTAAATCTAAAATTATTTGTTGAATTTTTAGTTACCCCAATTCACCCCCCTCTTAGGTTGCCACCTAGACTAACACTGCTTACCCCCCCCCCTTATATGGCCCAAGACCTCCCAGTTTCTATCTGATGTGGGATTGTGACACACTCTTCCACTCGAATTCTCGATGCCCTCGTCGCTGGTCGAACCACCCTGCCTACTCCACCTGAGTGTGGCATAGAATCGGATCAGAAGTTAGATTGTTCTGATACCACTTGTCACAGGCTAGACCCTTACCATCCAACCCCAAAGCTTAAGCTTTTAGGTCCGATGGAAAGTGTCGGGCCTGTGACATAAGGCATTAAAACCCAATGATGTAACATTTCTTAGTGTTTTGTCTGCCGGCATGGTTGATTGTTTGGGCCAAGTCGGGCTGCTCATAGAGGCAGAAAGGCTTATTGAAGAAATACCGGTGCAACTTGATGGGGCTGTACTCTAAGGCTCTATTAGGTGCAAGGCATGATCCAAAAATTTTCTTGGTTGGGGGTTAAGATAAAAAAATTTAAAATTTTAGATAGTTAAGATAAAATTTTCTGAATTTTTGGGAACTAATGCTCAATTCTTATCCTAGATATTCACATATTTGTAGGATACAAAAACAATTTCAAAAACTCAACGGGAGCCACAACACTAATTTTTGTCATAAATATACAAAACCTATAGGGCCTAAGCATAATTTTAAAAAATCACGGGGCCAGGCCCCCTTGGCCCGTACATAGGTCCGTCCCTAATTAGGGGGATATCGAGTTCATGGTAATATTAAGGTGGGGGAAAGAGTTACAAAGAGACTTATTGGATTGGAGCTGAAGAGAACATGGTAATCTTCAGAGAATTTTGCCAACGATAGCCGCGGCTGTCTGTAGCATCCCGCATTTTCAGAACTAGCAATCAATCGGAAAGATCCATTGCTTTTTCTTTTTTTTGGTTGGCCCTTTCTGGCTAGCTCTTGCTTTTTTGAATGACGCCCAATTATGTCGAACTTGGAAGCTCTCATACCAAATTTGTTGGAGGTAGCGGAAGCTCAAAACATAAAATTGGATAAAGTTATAAGGAGCTATGGAGATGTGCGGTAAAGGGAAAAGGGCATCAAATGAGCAAATCCAAGCAAATCGGGAACATAAACCTGCTGCAAAAAAATCTGACGGTTTACAAGTCACGAAGCAAGGCTACTTTGGATGTGCAGGAGCATCACCAACACTTCATCGAGGGTCCATAAAAGAATGCAGCTGGAGGTGATGAGTTTTTCAAGAATTTGAAGAAAAAGAAAATTAGAAATTATGAGGAATGTTGGAAATAATCTGAAATTTCCTGGGATGATGTTGGAGTCTTGAAAAATCTTATTATGGTCAAGAGTCAAGTGTCTGTTAGCATTCCAAAGTTAGTTGTTAGTCTTCCCAAGTTTATGGGAACTAGGGAGTTAATTAGTGATGAATCTAGACTAATCTATGTGCTAGTGTATCGGGAGTGCAATATTATGTAGTCTCCTAAGCCAAGAGAAGGCAAGAAAAGTAAAGACTCCCAAGTCCAGAAAATTGATATGTAATGAAGTAATATGTGAAAAATGCTTGGGTGATTGGAAACAAACTTCTTCAAACACTAGCCAAAAACCCAACACTTTTGGCCAACATTTATGCTGATGCTAGTAGGTTTGATGATGCTGACAGAATTTGGGATTTCATGAAACAAAGGAGCATGTCTAAATTACCTGGATGTAGTCTGATAGACTCTAGGAGTTGTTTCCAATTTTCGCACTGGGATAAAGTTTCATCAAGTTCTGAAACTGTTTGAAGTCTGGAAAGCATATTGGCAGAGTCTCTCTAGCATTTGCTCATGCCGAAAATGAAATCAAGAAAGTGTATGATGCCATTAAACGAGGTTTGAAGAAATGTTGACTTCTTTTTTCATAATATGAAATGAATGACAACTTCGCAGCAACCTGATTATTTGGAAAACAACATCTTACAGACATTACTAAGGCACTGCAGTTATTTGGAGGACCAACTCTAGAAATTTTTGTGAGTGGTGTCATCCGAAAACTTTATATTCACAAATTTTAAAACTTACACGGAATTGACAACGTTCATAACTTATTTTGAATAAATTCATAAACTAATTTAAACTTTTTAAATCATAATGAAATGAGAGTTTTGTATAGTGATACTATTGTTTTAATAAAAGAAGACCTGCAAATTCTTGACTTTTATAGTTGACCCCAATAAGTTTTCATATTTTAAAATTGTTGACTAATAACCTTGGGGGAGGGGAGGCAGGGGTGGACCAACACACGGCCAAGCAGCGTCGACTGCCTCCACTAGACTTAAAAAAAAATATTTAATCCGACCCAATTAAAAATGAGCTTTGCCCGATTGAACCCTGTCGCGCTCCGGTTTTTGGGTCCAAGGTCCTTTCGGCTCAGAGATAAAAGCACTGAACTCTGTAACTAGAACTCCTCTAGGCTGTCTGCGTCAATTGTTAGTTCAATTGGCAGATCAAGATCTCTTCTTGTAGCTAATTTTGCTAAAAATTGTTCTGCTTCTCTTTTTTTTTTTTTTTTTTTTTTTCGGTTGAGATGCTGATCTTTCATAAGTAATGGGATGAATAGTTACAAATAGGCGTTTCCTATCTGTAACCACGAATGATGAAGTTGCAGTTTCTTGAATCTGTCTTGCTATTTGTGACAGTTTTAACAGACTTTGAATCCAATAATCTTCAGCTATAATGGCATCAACTGGATATTGAGCTTCCATAAAATTTTCTTCAAACTCGTGATCCTCAGTAACCTTGAGATACCAGATTTGGTATGGTTGAAAGAATTTTTCTCTTTCACGCCATCCGATTGAACTTGCAATCCAAAAAGTAAAATATTTGCTACATTTGTAGCTTTTTACCACATATGAGAGCATTGCTTTGATCATCATAGAGAATTTTGCCCATTCTTTAGCAACAAGAATTTGGAATATGACTTGATTAGTCATTCCCCATTTAATATCTTCTTCAAACCATTGGTCATTGTTTATAAGCAAGGTTATTTTTGAAATATTATCTGCTACATTAATATAAAAATTTGATTTATTTTCTCCTTTTGATTTTCAATTTTCCACTAAATTCTTATTTTGAAGAGTTCAGTAGGAAGTATTTTTCTTGCGTTTTCACATAAACAAATCCTTTTTATTTTTTCAAATACTGGATCAAAAAACTCATTTTCTATGAGATCAAATAATTGAAGGAAATTGTTTATTTTTTCAAAGCTAAATTCATCAGTCCAATTCATTTGTTTTATGATTTGGAAACTTAGATTTTCAAACACATTAAGTTTTGCTGTTTGTTCAACAATCTTAATTGCTAATTTACTTATATGATGTCTAAACTCAACTTTATATTGGTCTCCCAAAATATGAGTTTTCCAAATACCATTTAATTCATCATAAATTTCTTTTTCAATTCCTAGATTGAAAAAATCTTTAATCTCAGATTTAACTTTGTTAGTTGAAGCCTGAGACATTAATTTTGAAAGTCCAGGAATTGTTTGATGCTCTCGCCAGGCTTGTAGAGTATCTACCATATTATCAAAAGATCTAAAACACTGTCCAGAATACCCACTGATTTGGGCATGGCAATCTGGCCAGTTAGTATAGATTCTTGGTTGGAATCCCCTAAATACTACATATACCTTCTGGGGTTGAGAAGGCTTGCTTGGTCCTTTTATCTTTTTGGCAATAGTAACCCAATCACCTTGGACTGGCTTTTTGCCTTTATCCATAATCTGCAAAAATAATAATTCCACTTGGTTAGTGGTCTTCTTTATGGTTTCTGCTAAGAAAATCTGCAAGGAAATTATTAGTTCTTTCAATATGTTCAACTTCAAAGGAATATTCACAAATAGTATTATACCACGTTAATCTTCTTCCTTCTATGTTATTTCTTTTGGTTATAAGGAAGTTTCTGACGGCTTGATTGTTTGTTCTGAGAATAAAATATTCGGGAGCTAAAAAGATATGAAATCTTTTAAGTGCTAGTTTTATAGCTAATAATTCTTTTTCAAAAATAATATATTTTAGTTCATTGGGTTTAAATTTTCCTGAATTATATCCACATACTAGTTCTTCTTTTTTAAGTTTTTTAAGAATAAGGTTTTTACTAGCTCTAATACCATTCTCGTGCAACGACGGATCTTTTTCTGCCCAATGCTTCACAGGTATTGCCTTTAGGACACTTCCCGAACACTCATCGGAAGCATCTGTTTCCAAAATTAATTTATCTCCTTGTTTAGGAAAATAAACTTCTAGTACTTTTAATACTTTGTCTTTTATTATTTTTACTAATTGTGTATAGCTATCAGACCAAGCAAATTCTTGTCCCTTTTTCAATTTTTTGAATAAAGGAGCTTCTAACTGGGACAGAGTTTTTATAAATGATCTTCCATAATTAAGAAGTAATTGTTTTTTATCTTTGATTTCTTCTGGAAAATCTTTAACCTTAATAATTATCTGTTCTTGTAGTTTTATACCTGATTGGTTTAAAACTAGTCCCAAAAATTCTATACTTTCTTTCTCTAACTCTATCTTTTTAGGAAAGAGAATTATTCCATGTTTTTGAAATCTTTCACATAAAATTTTCAAATGATTTCTATGTTCTTCCACTGTTTTTGAGAACACTATAATATCATCAATATATACTACACAAAAATCTTTAAGGTCTTTAAAGATTTTATCCATCCATCTTTGAAAAATTTGTGGAGCTGTGTTTAATTCAAAAGGCATAACTTTCCATTGGCAATGTCCTCTTGGAGTAGTAAAAGCATTCAAAAGGCATAACGCTACCGAGTTAGATGGTGCTCAACCGCAAGTGCACAGGTCGCGATGCAATATAGAATCTCGAAAGTACCAGTATCGTCCCTCAAGGAGCAATGCCAGGGTATTCACAAGAAAACTCTCACACTAACCCAATCCTAACTTTTCTCAACTGATGCTTCTAAAAAGAGAAAAAGAGAAAAAAAAATCTTGTGTTTGGTTTTTTTTTTTTTTTTCCGAATGAATTAGATTATATTTAACTAATAAGAGCAGATGAAACTAAGTAAAACTTTATAAAGAAAAAAAAAAGACTCAAGATCAATTGATCGGATTAATCGAGTTTCTCGGAATCCCAATGAAGGTTTTATATATAACTCAAATCCTTTGACTACGTCGTGAATCTCGGATTCGGAAGATTTAACTTTGTAACCAATACTTCCCTCAATCTTCAACCTCTAGAATAATTCAGATTGTTATAATCTAGGACGCGCATCATCGATTCATGCAACATTTATACGGAACCCGACTCACGCATACACGTTACAAGGCAGCGTATATACTGAGTGCGGTATTCACATGTAAGGGCTTCCGAACATAATAGGACCCCCAGGTTTTCGAAAGCATTTAGAATAAAGAAGAAGAAGGAGAAGAATAGAAATTAAGAAGATGTAGCAATGAATTCAACCTTACCTCCATTATTCATCCTCGATCCCCAATCAATCTTCACAATCGATCCCGAGTTGAGATATTTAGCCACTCATGGCCATGGATAAACAAGACATTGTATTGAAAACGTTGTAGAATGTAAAAGCTATGAACAAACTACAAATCTTGAAGTAAGTGCAGTAAAGAGAAATTCTTGATCACAATCTTGAATTTGAAACAATAAAACTTGAATTTATGAGATCTAATTACAAGAATAATGATAAACTTAATTACTCTATGAAAACTAGACCAAAAAGTGATGAAAAACCCTAGAAAAACGTCCCCCCCCCCTCCTTCAGAAAATTGAAGAGCTATTTATATACATCGCAGCAGAGTCCTAGCAGGAATAGGAGATCCTAGCCAAAAATCCTTCTTAGCGTTCGAACCCTCTTCAGGGAGTTCAAACGCTCAGCAACATGAATCAACTTTTTCTCTTCCTATGGTTCGAACGCCCAACTCCCCTTATAACTAGGGTTCGAACCCTAAGCCTGAACATGCTTATTTATTCAACCAGCTTCTGATGGTTCGAACTCCCATATGGGGCGTTCGAACCCTAAGGCAAAAAAAAAACATTTTCTTCACTTTTGCTAGCCATGGTTCGAACTCCTTGTTTCTTCCTATTTTCATAGTTCGAACCCTCAGTGTATTTTCCTTTAATTCTTAGATATTCTCCCTTTATTTCTTTGTAGCTCCGTTCAAGGCTTTTGGGGTCTATTTCTCGAAATGCTCGTTAGATGTGAACTTACATAACTTTGCGAGATCTTTCCAATGACGCGCCTTCCATTCCATTCCGAGCTGCGGATCAAAACTTGCACATTTCCCCAAGACAACTTTCAACAACCGTCCTCGATATGCATGCTTGCACTTCGGATCACTTTTATGACTCCAAATCCTCTTCATTATCAACATTTACCTGCAATAAACTCAAAACACGATTATTAGTACAATATACACTAAAGAGGGCATAATTAACCTAATCTAGAGCTAACTTAGATCAATTCAGATGCATCAAACTACACTTATGCAGCTCAATCAGCTAGAATGAGGACTCATTGCTTCTTTAATTAACTCCTTTTTTAGAAGTTCATTGATTTGTGTATCAAATTCATCTATATCTTGTCTCATATAGATCATTGGTTTAACCCTAATAATTATATTTGGATTGTTTAATTTAAGACTACAGTAATGAGGGCTTCTCAACCATAGTTTTAAAGGATCTTCGCTAAAATTTTCTTCTAAAATTTTATAGATCCAATGCGACTCGTCTAACGTATTTATGGGAATGATGGGTGTCATATCACCACGCTTGACTAGTGCAAATCCTTTATCACAGACATATTTATGTTGAGGAAGTAAAGGAATTTTAATTAACTCTGTTTTTAGAGTTAAGCCAATAGAGTCAGGATAAATATGCATGGGCAAATAATTGTAAATAAAATTATTGCCTAAGAGAAAATCTCCATGCATAAAGGGAAAGCAAAGCACCTTGGGTATAATGAATTTTTTATCATTTAACCAAATTACAACATTTTTTGCTTTGTGTTGTATAGCGGTGTCATTACTATCAATTCCTGTGACTAAAATTGGATTTTTCATTAAAACCCATTTTTCATAAAGAATTGCATTCCATCTGGCTGAACAGACGGTGGCTCCAGTGTCAACCATTATGTTAAGGGTATATGGTTTATATCCCGCAAAATTAAATGTTCCTAAAATATAAGTAAATTTCTTTTTTCCTTGATTAGGAGCAAAGATTATTTTGTCACTTCCTATTTGAATATGATAAATATGAGCCGATTTATTTTCTTCAGGTTGTTTCCTATATGCGTTCCTGGCATTATAGGCACTTGAATATTTTTCATAGTGATTGATTCTGAATTAGAACTAGTTTCGCCCTTATTAAAACTTCTAGGTTCTTTGAAACTAAGTTTTGAAAATTTTTCCCAATCATTGTTTTGGTTAGAAAAATATTTTCTCCATATATTTGTGAATTTTGTTTTGGCTAACTTATTATTAAAATATATGTTTCTTCCAGATGCTTGTATTTCCATCATTTCTTCCTGATGTTTTTCAGGTGTCAATTCAGATAATAACCAATTTTTTGGTATTTCTAAATCTTTCCAATTTATTAGCCTAGGTTGAATTTCTGTGTCAAAAGGTCTAGGTTCAAAATTTTCTACAATATTTTTGTTTAAATGTTTTGTAGAAGCTTCTAGTAATTTTGTTAATTTGTGGATGGTTTTCCATTGAATTGATAGATCATTAGAGTCTGGTTTCATATTTAATCCTCTTGTCTTGATTCTGATTCTAACCATATCTTCTAGGTTAGGATCATTTATAGAAATAAAGTAATTTGGTCGTATGTTAAACCATATTACTCTATTTACAAGATTTGACTGCATTCCTCCTATTAAAGCATTAATAGGATCAGAGAATCTATTATCTAGAACAACTGTTAATATAGGGTATCTATGCCTTGTCGGAATAAAGCATTAATTTTGATTTGAATTAAGCCTATATGGGTATATCTTATTTCTGGATATTTTTTCTTCCATCTAGCAATTTTTCTTTTAGCAAATATAGGGATGTCTACCTTTCCTTCAGATGATAATTTAGCATTTGTATTTCCGCTAAATTGTTCAAAAACTCTGGCTAAGAATATTTTGAACTTTGATAATTTATAGATTTCTTCTTCTTTTTTAACTTCTTGTCTTTTTGATAATGCTTCTAATTGTTCTTTGGTAAAGGTAAGTTCTTCACCTATTACATCTCCTAATTTTAACATTTCTGTTTCTTTTGTAGGACTTTCTTCTAAGGCTGCAGAGTTTTCTTGCATCATGAAGAAATATTCCTCTTCTTCGGAACTTTCTTCAGAACTTTCTACTTCATATAATATTTCTTCTTACATCAGAGATTTCTTCTCCGAATAAAAGTTCTAGTTCTTATTCTTCAAGAACCTTTATCATCTTTTTTGCACTTTTTCCTTTTTTAGGACAATTTGGTGCAAAATGACCTTCTTTGTTACATATGTAACATTTACAACTTTTTTTGGTTGTTTTAGGAAATATTCTTCTTCTAATATACTTTTTCTTTTTTGAAAAATTTGTTCTCTTTTTCCAAGGTTTCCATTTAAACCTTTTCTTCCTATACGACTTGTTTAGTCTAGGAGGATTACATCCTATTTTCCAATTTTCTTTTAATATTTTATCACAATATTTTTTACCATATTTACTGTTACCAATTTGGTTTTTTATTTGCTTTTTGGCTTTTGCTGCTAAGCACTAATCTGCTATCAGTCTTAACATATAATTAATTCTAAAACCTAAATTATCCATTTTTCCTATCTTTTTTAGATATTCAGGATAATTTTTATGACTCAGTTCATCCCAATGGCTAGGAAGTTTATAGAAAAACTGTTCCAACCAATATGTATTTCTAGGTGGTTCTACCAAGAAATAGTATTTTTTAGGGCATCTCCTAATTTTAATTATTAGGGTTCTACCAAGAAATAGTATAATTTCATCGCTAAAATTAGTCTTTGTCATCTTCACAACCAGTGCGGAGCTTTCATAGTCAAAAACTGGAGTGAAATTCGTAGAGGAAAAGCTAGAATGGTCATAAATTATAAAAGACTAAATGAGAACTTGGAATTCGATGGATATTTTATTCCAAGAAAAGATGTTTTGGTTAGCCAAACCAAAGGATCAAAAATTTTTAGTAAATTTGATTGTAAATCGGGATATTGGCAACTTGAGAGAGGGTTTTTGAGAAAATAGGTTGTTTGGCAACCTTTAGAGAGTTTTAAGTCTTTTTGAAAAATAACTCCATTTTGGTCTTTCGAAAACAGAAATCCATGGTCCAGGTGTTGGTTACGTGCAGGGAAGATATCATAAGATCATCACCCTACCCCTCCCTTTCGATACCTACATGTCTAATCACTCTTTCTTTCACTCACCAGAATAACCGGTTACCATTGTCTACTTAATATCCACTTTAAAATTTTGAAAAAGGGATTTAGTCATCACTTTTAGGATGAATGATGCCTGATGCAAGTTTTTGGAGAGAAGTTCGAAAATATAGGGGTTTTTAAAGAGTTTGGAATAAAAATTTTGAAACGATTGGAATTTTTGAAAAGGGGAATTGGAGTTGAAATGGAGGTTATGACCGCACTATTTTAGGTTACCTATGTATCTCATTTGGTGAGAATCAGGTCATTCGTAGTTCAGGCAAGAGCCTAATGGAAAATAGGCGCATTAGGACCTTTAGAATGTTTGAAGACACTTTGAGGTCTTTGGAAAAAGAGACTTGGGAGTTTTGATTTGAAATCGGCTACTGGAGTGGTTTGAAATAGAACTTTAGAACTTTTGAAAGGAGGTTTTAAAGTGTTTTGAAATGTTTTTGGAACAATTCAAGGGAGTTTTGAAAGTGCTTTTTAAATAACTCAAGGAAGTTTGGATGTCTTGTTTTGGAAACCTTGGGGGTTAGGTTTTGAGATATTTTTATGAACTTGTCCAAAAAAAAGCTTTTGAAAGTGGTTTTGGAACCCTAACATGGACAAACTTGAAGGTTATTCTTGATGTATCACGTTCCTTTGGAATCCCTAACCATAAAAGGGGTAGAGACACCTTAGGCTTGTGGGTTTTTTAAAGCATTTTTGGAAACACTTTAAAGATGGAATATGGGAACATTTGAAGAGATTATGGAGTTGGCTTTTGAAATCTCAAGAGAGTAGGAGGTTTTGAAAAAGTGAGTCATGAGAGCAATTTTAAATAGAGAGATCATTTAAAAGGGGTCCATGAGTTGGAACCTTGAAGTATACTAACCTAGGTTGGATTAACCTATGGTTAGGGGTGACCTAAGGTTAACTAACTTGGGTTAGGTTAACCTAGGGTTAAGGTGACCTAGGGTTTGGTTAATCTAGGACTAAGGTGACCTAGGGTTAACTAACTAGGGTTAAGTTAACCTAGGGTTGGATAATTAGGGTCAAGTTAACTTAGGATTGGGTAACTAGGGTCAAGTTAACCTGGGGTTAGGTAACTAGAGTCAAGTTAACATAGGATTAAGTAACTAGGGTCAGGTTAATCTAGGGTTGGATTGGAGGATGGTTTTGAAAGTTGGTTTAATGCATTTTTGGAAAGAGTTTTGAAAAACAAATCATGTTATGCAAAAAACTTTAGTAGACAACCCTTTTGAAGATCATTTTCATAAAAATTTGACTCTAGCCAAGAGTATGGTTTATATGGTTGGTATTTAAAGACCATCCCAAAGGAGGTTTCCTTATGACCATTATAATAATTATTTTAACAAGAGTATAAAGTCCAAGAATTAATATGGAGATTTTGAAAACCATTTTTGAAGGAAACCATTCCAACAAGAGAGGGTTCGTATGGCCAAATAAAAGAGAGACTACTCAAGAGAGGGTTCTATAGGGTCATTCCAACCACTAAACTTGAGTGAATGGGAGCCTTGGAAGTTAAAGAGTTAGAAAATCATTCTTATGGAAATTGAAATGTAATGATGCAAAAGTGTGAGTTGAGAATTAGTGGGAGATTTTCTAAGGCATGACTTCTAAGGTCTTATCATAAACTTCAAGGAGCCAACTCTTAGAACCATTTTGAAAAGAACATAGAGCTCGAAAGTGGCATAAAAATAAAATGATGCAAGTTTGGTAGAACATGGTTATAAACATAAAAATGAAGTCAAGCACACAAACATGATCAAGATGGCAAAATACAAAGGGGGTCATGAGTATATACAAGGCTTTAGGCTACACCACATAATCAAAGGGCTCTTAGGCCATACCATCTTAAAGTAGGCTAGTGAGAAATCCCCCTACACGATGGCTCCTATTAGCTTTCTTCTAGGCATGAACTAAGAGCCCTCTTGGCTCAAGCATACAAGAAAAGGGGGTTGAAGATGGGAGTTAAAATAGAGAATAGCCTAAGTAGGCTAGGAGAGAGAAAAGAAGAGTGGGGAAAGACAAAAATGTAAAAGAGATACCACCTTTTGCCTTCAACACACTTGTAGTCTTCAATGGATGTCCTAACTTGAACTTAAATGACTTTAAGAAGGTTTAAGAGGCTAGAAGGGAGTGTTTAATGGTGTATAAGGCTTGAGGGAGGTGGAATCTAGCCTAAGTGTTGGAGGAGTGGAATGTGTATAGAGATTCGAGGTTCTGGAGCAGTTTCAGCAGAGTTTCGCATCAATTTCAGAGTTTGAATATGCAAAGGGGGGTGCTGGTATTTATAGTCAATCTGGAACAGGCCTGGCGCATGTGCTACATGTGCCTGGCTAAAATTTGCTATATTCGCCAGTACTGTTTCATTGCCAGAATGACACGTGGCACCTATTGTACTGGTTAAATCCTGACGGTTGATCAAACTTTGGTGGATTTGATCAAAATCTAGGCGCATGTAGCCTGCGCTCCCTCACCAGGAGTGTTCATCTAAACTTTGTCTCAATAATTGAGCCAACTAGAAAGGTTTCGGAGGAATCAGTTGCACCCACAATGTTCTCCTATGGTTTCTTATGAACTTTCATATTTTCGAAAAGTTTGAATCGTGTTCGAAAGTGTGGGATATCATCTCCGGAAACGCACATAAAATGACATATTTGCGGAGCGTCTGTGATACGCTCTGTGGGGGTTCGAAAGTTGCTATTTTCATATCATGTGATCGAGGCCTTCGGGAAGCGATCTTTTCGATCGGACCATACTGATGGAAAGTAGTCTGGAAATACTTTCAAGAATTTCCTGATTTAAGCATTTCTCAAGTCGTTTGACGATGCATTGCAATCACGAAATCAGTGAAAAAGTTAATCTAGGCAGAGCGTCTGTGAGACGCTCCAGGGGTTGTTGACAGTTACAGTTTTCGCACCGCACGATGGAGGGCTTCGGGAAGCGATCTATCTGATCAAGCCGTATCGATGGAAAGACCCACAGATGAGGTTTCGAGAATTCCCTAGTTTACGTATTTCTCGAGTCATTTGACGATGCGTTATAATTGGGAGAATCGGGAAAAAAGTAATTTTGGCTGAGCGTTTACGAGACGCTCTAGGGAACTTTTATTGAGTCACGGGTGCTTAGCGTCGTGAAGCCTTCCTTAGGTTAAACGGGGGGTTCATGACGAGATCCATCGTTCAGTAAACTAGGACCGATGTTATTTTGGGGCGTGTTCGGGCCGTCAAGGGCAAAATAATCATTTTGACCAGGTTTGTTTGGAAACGATCAGGAATGGTTCGGAGTGTTGTGTTAAGCATGCCTGGTTATTCAGGAATGTTTTCAGGGGAGTCTTTTTCCATTCGGTGGGGTTTGTGTAGTGCTAGGGCGTTTAGGGGCGAAACGGTTATTTTGACTGGGGTCAGCCGGAATGGGACCGGAAATGGACCGGATAGTGTGCAGAGTATGTTTATCCATTTAGTAACATTTTGGAAGGGTGGGGTTACCATTTTGAGGGATTTTGAACTTTCCCAAAACGTGCCTGGAGGCCCAAGGGGCAGACTTGGTCATTTTTCACCGAGTTAGGCTAGCAGGCACCAGTGGTGACCTAGGTGTTGGTTCCCGAGACCGCCCGGTCTCGAAAATCTACCTGTGCAGTGTTGGTCCCTAGGAACGCTTGGTCTTAGAGAGCTACCTATAGAGTGGTGTTGGTTCCTCAGAACATCTAGTCCTAGAAAGCTACCTGCAAGGGTGGTGTTGGTATGCGAGAACACCTGGTCTCAAAGAGCTACCGAATGACGGACATTCTACATTGACGGGCTAGCAAGCGCTAGAAGTGAGCCGTTTGGAATTTGATGAGGTGTTGGTCCTCGAGATTGCCCGATCTCGGAAAGCTACCTGGATGTCGTTGGCTTTTGAGACCGCCTGGTCTGGAAAGCTGCCTGGAATGATGGTGCTTTTAGCTCCAACTGGCCTTTGTGGGCCTAAGAAGCTACCAGTTGACTGAATTGGAATTTGAAAGACCCGTCTTGAGTTTGCACGCGGCGTGGTGTTTGAAAACTGAACCCAATTGGATCGGAAATTGCCGAGCGGACAAAAATGAGGTGCTTACAAACCCAATACCTTATACCTATTTCAAAATTTTCTTTACCCAACCCAAACTCATTTACCTACTAAATTAGGGATTGATCCACTCTGTAATCACATAGGAAATGAGTGGATAAATGATTGTTGGGTGACATACATTGAAAAATACACATTATACACCATAGACAATGAAGTTATTTTGCAAAAATTTTAAAATATGAAACAACAAAAGGAATTATTGTAATTTGTCCCATTAATTTGAATTGTGTTTTGTATAAGAAATATTTGCTATCAATATATAGAATTTTGAATGTCATCGTATACTTTTTATTTATTAAAATTTGTCATTTTACTTATAAATAATTGTTCAAGAATATTTTTTTCCTCCACTGAAAAAAAATTCTTAGCTTTGCCACTAAAAGAAGGGGAGGGGAGGGAAAGAAGAAAAGAAAACCTAACTACTAAACTTTTTTTTCAACTTTGTGTCGAGAATAACCAAACCACTACACCTTTTTTTTTCCAATTTTGTGTCCACATCTATGGGCCCATGAGCAGAGGGATTACATATGGGCCTCTTCAGTACGATTTGATCATCAAAGAATGACCCAACTTCCCATCTTGCTGAACAGACAAATCCAATACTAGCTTTGATTGCGAATGCCAAGTTGAAACGATGTATCGACTGAATAACCTTCGGTTCGCATCTGTCTTAAATGCCGTACAACCCTAGAGAAATTTTTGTTCTTTGAAGAATCCATAGGCTATGGTGTTCCATGAATGGGGTTATTTACAGGGATGAAATCAAAAGCTTTGGTAGCGAATTGGAGACAACCCAGTTTGATGTAGGCATTAGAGAGAGCTTGGAGCGGAAGAGAACTAATTGGTAAAGTCCATTTTGACGATGATTTCTCGTATAGGGCTTTTTTCTAATATTGTCATTTCTACGTAAAAAAAAAAAAAAACCAAATAAGCTAAAATATTTACCAGACAGCCTATAGTTAAAAAGCAAATTAAAAACATAATTTTTTTAGAATATTACCAAATACTCCAACTAAATTTTTTTAAAAGTTATCTTATTCAGGTAAAAAAAAAAAAAAACTATTTCCAAACTTGCATATTTTAACTTATAATGACTGTTTTACAAAACTTATGCTTTTAAAAAGCTGTAAATAGAAACGGAATTTGGGTTTGTTGGCTCTATGGTAAACGTGACAGCGGCCAAAATCATCGATGAGATGAGAGAATCATAGTATCGTTTGGTAACGTTTATTATTTATTGTTTTTATTTATTATTTTTTTAAAAAAAACAAAAAATAATGTTTGTTTAAATTTTTTTTTAATTTTTTACAAAACTCAAAAAAAAAAAATTAAAAACACAAAAATAAGTATATTTTCTCTTATCAAAACATTGATCTAAAATTTTTAATATAACGATAATTAATAAATACTAATTATTAAATTATAAAAAATACACAATAAATATATATAATAAAAATATACATCAAAAAATAAAAAAACTGATAACCTCGTCAAACGAACGCTTGTTAGATTTGACCCATTTGTGTTTTAACAAAAATGTTCCTTTGACAGGTAGACCGTAGACCAATATGGTGGCATTCGGAAAAGTACGAAAAAAAAAGTCTCAATTTACGAGAGTGCTAACGTCACAAGTGTGACGGTGACGTCTCGTGTCTTCTTTTTCGCCACTAAATTTTTTTTTAAAGAGTTGAAAAGTTAACTTTTGAAGCATAAAAACGGCTCACGTTGAGTCAATTTAATCGGCCGAATGATGTAATCAGAAAGCGTTTAGTTTTGACTTTTTAAAGTTTACAAGTAAAAAATTTTAAAAAAATTTAGTTTTTTTATTTTTTTATGTTTTTTAACTTATCTTAACATATAAAAGTTAAAAAAATTATAATTTTTTTACTAAAAAGTTAAAAAAACAAAATAAAAAAACTGTACCGAAAACTCTCGTCTCTAACAACGTATTTTGCAATAACAAAAAGATGTTGTCTTTTCAGTATATGTATCTATCTATCTACTGTACTAATATTTTATCTATAATAAAAGTTTACCTGATGCATAGTCAATAAAAGTTTATCTGCCAACGTATGAGAGTCTATAATAAAAGTTTATCTGTCAACGTATTTATCTATCTATTATAATAAAAGTTTCCTGCTTTCTCCTGATGCATAGACAATTTACTACAGTTGCCCTGGAAAATTCAAAGAGGGACAAAACTTTGTCCCTCTGCTTATGATGTGGCGTTTTCTAACGAGTGGAATTTTTATTTTTACCGTCTTTGCAGACTATCAATGTCGTGTGGGAAACTCTTCTACTATTATGGGACCCGCAGCTATGCAACGTAGTGGCCAAAAAGCTTTTAGATAAAAGTCTAAAATTCATACTTCACCAGATTATTGCATTTATCTCTGTTTTATATAAATTTGTCGAAGATAAATAGGTTAATCCATCATTAATCGTTGGTTTCATTAAGTTCTTCATGAGGTACGTACTTCATTTAAGAAAAAACATAAATTAGAAATCAAGACATTACCTAAAAGATGAATTAGAGAGCAATTCGAGATGCATGTTTTTTTCATTGTTCTACCCTTAAGTGAGAATATAAATATCATAGAATTTTTTATAAATAATATTTTGAAATGAAAAATTAGAGACACTTTCAAAAATTGAAAATACCAAAATAACGCTATTCTACCTTTTATATGACAGTATCAATGTATTATGTAAATTTGTTATTATAATGAACGCAGGGCTAACTCAAAATAATTTAAGACCTAAAGCGACAACTTTAAATGAGATTTTTTTAAAGAATTTTTTTTTATTATAGATTTTCACATCTTTAATAGTGGTCTAAAATTTTTATTTAAAATTTATTTTTTTACTATTTTGGGATGAAAAATTATTAATTAATAGATTCAAGTTTAGATAGCAAATCTTTTTCACTTGGTAGTATACCACATAGTTGCATATCACCTAAGTAATATATGCAAATTATATATAAATATTTCATCGTATTTGCCAAATCAAAATTGTCCCAATCAAAATAATAAAAAAATAGTTTTCACTTTTTACCTTAGCAGCAACCAATAGATAACCCACCAATGATTTTAAAAAAAATGCACTTTGTACAATTAACGTCTCAAGCAATAAAATACAAAATTATTCTTTTTGTAAATAAAATAATATGCCATACATATAAAGGTAACTTACAAAATTAAATAGAGATTGAAAACAATTTAACAAGATAGAAACAAAACAAAGTTCAATTCATACAAAAGATAAAAAATTTACATCAATAAGTCGTTTGATAATGCCATTTGTAAGATTTACTAATTCACTTTTCATTTTAAAAAATTGTGTTTGCACAGAAGAGAGAGAGAGAGAGAGAGAGAGAGAGAGAGAGAGAGAGAGAGAGAGGGTTGTGAGGGTTTAGACCATTTATATGTAGAAAAAAAGAGAGTTTTATGTATTTTTTTTTTTTCTTTTTCAAGTTAACTAGTATAGTTGATTTGAGTCTTTATTTCTTCTTCCTTTGTTATGTGGCTAATTCTCACTAAATTCAGGCTTTTTTATTATTATTTTTTTTGAGTCTTTTTTTCATTTAGATTAGGTTTTTTTTTTTATGAGCGTTTTTTCTCATTTAGACTAAAGTTTTTTTTTTCCTTTTTTTATGAACCTTTTTTTTATTTGGACCGGGACCTATTTTTGAGAATAAACATGTCAAAATCTTACAAGGCTTGACTATAACATATATAATTTTTTAAAATTTAAGACTTCAAAAAATTAAGATCCTAAAGCGAGTGTTTTGCTTGTTTTATAGTCTAGCCAGCCCTAAATGAACGGGCAATGATGACGGTTATATCTGAATCGGTGACATGGTTTTATGGTTCAAGGATCTAAGTAAATTAATGTATATATATGACTTTATTAGAGCTAACTATATGAACCAAAGTCATGGTTAATCCCAAGAAATTGAGTTTGTCGAATGAAGTTCAATACTACTAATGTTCAGGTCAAATTTGGCTGTGGTTAATATCGCCAATTTGACTAACGATTTTATGCGATGGAGCTTTTAGTATGCCTTTTAACCAGAAGTTTTTAATAAGAATATATATATATATATATACATATCTAGAGAGAGAAAGTAAAAAAATACGAATTGTCCAGGGCATCAATTGTAGACAATGGTGCTTATAGTTACAGAAAGAGACAATTTGATAGTAATAAAAGTTGATGAAGATAATGACAATTAATAAACGGAATAAACTATCATTTGGTCCCTTAAATTTTTCTTCAACTCTCTCATAGTCTCAACGTCATTCTCTAACTTCAACTTTTTTTTTTATTTTTTTACTTAAGCCCCTCCAACTCATAATTGCCGAAATGAGAAGCGGAAGCGGGAGACGTTAGGAGAAACAGAAGCAGGAAGCGCGGTCAAAAAATATGAAAGAAAACGGGAAGCAAAAAACGATTGGGAAACTTAATAGGAAACTTTTTCGAAACTCAAAGAAGACTTTTAAGAAAATTAGTGGAGACCTTTGAGATACTTAGTAGAAATCTTGGAGGAACTTAGTAGAGACATTTGGAAAATTTAGTGAAAATCTATGCAAATAATTTCATAGATACTTAGTTAGAATTTAAGGGAAAAAAATGTATAAAAATTAACATTTTAAGTTTCCGAAGCGTTTCCCAAGAGTTTCACAAACGTTTCCCAAGAGTTTCCGTTAAGTATCCAAAGAGTTTTCTACAAGTTTTCCAGGAGTTTCTGAAACGTTTCCCCCACATATCCAAAATGTTTCTCTAAATTTTTTAAATAAATTTTGTACCCGTCCTGAAAACGCGTTTCTGCCTTCAAAGTAGGTTTCCGTGCAACTATGCTCCAACTCTTGAAATACAATCAATACAGTTAACCCCATTAATGAAGGTAAAAAATAATCATATTACATTATGTTTGAGCTAATTTAAGGTTCAAAATAAGAAAATAATAACCCAATTCAGTGGAACAAAAATGAAGAGACGGAATGAAACAATTGACAATTTCACGTGGACACTAATTTCAGTTCATGATGTAACAAATATGGATTTAAATTCTCTTTATTTTACAAAAAAAAAATGGAGATCTCTTTTTTATTTACTGTGAAGTTGACGCCTCATTAATAAAAAAATAAACGAACTAGATGAAGCCACCTCACTAATATTTTTTAAAAACAAAATCAGTGAAATCATTAAATATTTTCAATCTCCCGCCTTCAGTTTCCGTCATCTTGCTTAGGGTTTCTTTGGCACGAATCTATCTTAAAACATTGTTCACAAAGATGATCATTGGATTAAATATGCCAATCAAGAAGGAAGATAACAATTACACAAATCATATTGATTTTTTATTTTCTTTTTCCAGTAACATGACCAACAAGTTAACAACATAGACAGAAGTAACTTTTTTGTTTTCTTGCACAATATTTGCACAACACCCTTCATCTGTCGTTGCGTTGCTATCGCTAGATGTAAGTTTTCTGAACAAAGGTAAAGCCATCATGATTAGAACAAGACTGGTTACAAAAGTTTACAACACTTGGACTTGTTTAGAATGAAGTAAATGTTGGATTTCTTCGCAAAAAGAGCTAGGGTTTCAAGTTCTGCTACAACACCAACGCCATGAGAGGTCTCTCTCTCTCTCTCTCTCTCTAGATACATATATATATATATACACAGAGCTAGAACCTAATTTAAGTGGATACCGCAACCTCTATAGAGTTCTTGTGCCTTCGATTTGAAACCAGAAAAGATGGATAGCCGGAGAGGGGATGCCTGGACGAAGGCGCTGAAATGTGCTCTCCAGTTCTCCAGCGCAAACACTCATGGATACAAACTAACGGTAATATCCATCTCCGTTACTTTAGAAAAAAAAATTATTGAAGAATTTTAACTTTTTGTTGCAAAACGACATTGTATAATCAGTTACAGAAACTTAAGCTGAGCTGGTTTAATCCATTACCTCTATTGTTTACATTAATGATGTGTCAACTCGACAGTAAATATGGTATTCTCGATTTCATTATATAGAATGGACAGAATCCAAAACACAAGTTCACTGAACAACACTAAATTGGAACGGAAGTTAATAGATACCATTTTATTAGTGAATTGGAACATGCTAACTCATTACTAAAAATAAAAATCAAACTAATGAAATTACAAACTTGAGTAAAGTTTAAGGGGCTTAAATAAGGGATAGTTACAATATTCTCTTATAAATTATGACTCAGTATCACTAAATTTTTATAAACTTACATATAATTCGTTAAAAAATCAATTATCAAAAAATTTCTATTAATAATTCGTTAAAAAAATAGTTGAAAAATTATTATGTAATTTGTATATATTTATAAAAATATGATTTTTCTAGTTTGTATATAGCCAGTGGTGTCCTCCTTCATACTCTATTCCTTAGCCTAAGCCTCAGAGGCAAGGCAGAGGTAGGGAAGAAGGAAGCAAAAGCACGAAGAGAGTAGGCTATTTAGGAATTCCCTAAGCACCGAGAAGCTACAGTCAACTAAAGCTCCTACTGCCAGCAGCTAAGAACTCAAGCTAGAACCTCGAACTACCCATTTGGCCTCAAAATACCTATATCTACAGCTGTGGCAATAGGGGCGTGAATTGGTGACATGTCAATTTGACCACTATTAGTAGATAAAATGATTTCTTTGACTTCGAAATCCTAAACAATTTGCTTAGGGGTCAAAGTCTTATTTATCATAAGTCAATTTACTTAGCGGAAAAGATATGAAAAAAAAGGTAATCACTTGGTGAGTAGTTTTTTTTTCTAAGTGGAATGTTCATTACGATGATAAGTAGTCAATTAGGAGAACTGCTATGTCACTACTGCTCAGGTTAGAAGTTTTGTATAAATGTATTGCAATGCTATTAAGTATTTTAATTTAAGTTCTTTTCTTTCTAAGAGGTGGAATAGAACAACCTGATTTGCTTTGAATGGGTGAATCAATCATTAATAAAAATTGGTAATTCAAGAGGTTTATCTGTTACGTTTTAAAGTTTAGAGGAATTTAGTGATACTGAGTTATAATTTAGGAGGTGTTATCGTAATTACCTTTTTAAATAATTAACCTTATTAAAATTTTAATTAATTACAAGCACATATCATGAACTATAACTCAGTATCACTATACCTCATAAATTCTAAAATGTAACAAATTAATATAATAAACTATCAATTTGTATCAATTAACCCCTTATGTTAGTGATATCTTAGTAATCTGTTAGAAGAATACATGAAAAATTATCATATAACTTACACAGGTTTACAAAAGTTCATTTTATACCTAAATTAAATCCTCTTTTTGTAATAATCGTTTAATGACTGAAATACTTCTTATTTTGTCCCTATATTTACATATTATTTCAAGGGACATTTAAGTTATTAGGCAATTATTATAATAAGATAATATCAATTTAAGTATAAAATTATTCATTTATTAACATGTAAAAGTCAAATAATAAATTTTCATCAATTTTTCTAACGAATTACTAAATGGAGAGGTTTATTAATATAAATTGATAGTTCAGAAGTTAACTTGTTACGTTTTAAAATTTAAAACAATATAGTGATATTAAGTCATAGTTCAGAAGATGTGTTTATAATTAATCCTTAACATGTTAACATGATGAAAGGTTATCTCATCAATTGGTTGGTATTTTGAGAGGATTTTGACAATTAACTAATGATCAAGTAGCTGTTTTCCGCCATGATCTTGACAACACAATGGGAAAAAATATTTCGATCATAAATGGCTTACTGTTGGTTGAAGATGGATGATGATGGCAGGTAATTGGAAGGGGCTGATGGTAATTGTAAAGTTAGGGTGTGACTATGTGGTCCAGTTACATTTTCAACACACAAATATATATATACATACATACATATAAGTTGTGGCTGTTTCAATGTTGATGGCAGTAACGGTAACAATGTTAAATTTCACACTTACCGGATGAAATTAGTGGAGGCAAAGGTCACAGGAGTGTCAGGTCGTATTGATTGACCATGATGGTAGTGAATATACTATAATAAGCATAGAATAATGTTTTGGTAAAGATTTCTCAATAAATTAAAGTAAACGGTATAGCAACTATGTTGAAAAGAAACCATGGAAGCTCTTGTTAAGGTGGAAAAAACAAATAGTATAACACTCAATGTAATTCTTAGTTTTTATTTATTCACATCATGGATTATTATTGCCTTTTATTTGTAATGTTTTGTGCCTTGGTTATATAAACATTTACCATTATTCTCTTCTTTTGTTTGTATTTGTTGAGAAAATATGGTTGTCACGTGCTTCGTGTCAACCATTTTATTTAAACAAATTCATACAAAAAGAATATGATAAGTAAAAATATTTATATGGCCTACCACAAAAAAATAAAATAAAAAACTGAATCAATATTTAAATTTTTATATTTCTCACGTCATCGTTTTATGCATAATGTAGACCAATAAAAATTAAGCATTATATCATGCCCTTTACTATAGTATATATTGTGTTATACCATACATGAAACTAATGTTAAACTTATGTTATATATGTTATATACATGATCGTACACGTATAAACAAACATATGTGAAAGTCTGGTTTGATATGGAGTTACTTTTATTTTTGTTTTCAATTTTCTTTATAACAAAAAAAAAAATGTATATGATGAGATTACTTTATAGTGCATGTCACTGGGACCTCGATCCCTCGTTTTTCTTTCTTTTTATTTTTTATTTTTATTGTCATTGCTACACTTTTATAAAGGAATAATATCACTTATAGACCAATGTTACATATTATTAGTGCCCAAAGTTAAAAGGTAACTTATAATAACCACTTCTCAAGCTTGATTATAATACATTTTTCACTTTTGTGATATTAAAAGTTATTTTGAACTCCCTTTTCTCAAAATTTATATAATAGAATTTCCCTTATCATAACTTCCTATGACACTCTTGATAAAAGTAGTCCATTTTTTATGACCAATAAAATTAATTAAAAAAAAATGGCGTTTACAAAAGACCTTGTGTCCTATAGGCCACATCATCTTTCATCCCTCCTCCCTCTCTTCGTGTTTATTGACCAGACTCAATAACGACATTGCAAATCCACCACTATCACCTAAAAAACATTGGATAAAATTTAGTCCACGTTCTATAATTAATCAAATCAATAAAAATGTATAAATGGTCATGTGTCCAATAATCCACATCATCGTTCACTCTCCCCCTTTATCTATTAACCAAACTCAAACACTGATACCATCATTGAATTGCAAAACACAACGCTATATGTCGAAATAATAAGTTGTGTTAATTAGAACTTAAATACTTTTTAAATATTGTACAATTTTTGTTGAGAAAAATATAAAAAAAAATATTTATTTTACTATTTTAGTATTTTTTATTTTTAAAATGTTTCTAAAATATTCCAAAACAATCCAAAATATTTCTGACATATTTTTTTTTGACCCAATCGAAATGATCTCTTGAAACAAAATTTTAATTCCTATCACTGCCAAATAATCATTGGCATTACAATAATATTCACTTTACCAATACCGTCACTGCCAACGCCATTATACCAACTCCCACCACCTAGTTGCCTATTCGATATAATACCAACACGAAAATCAAATTGTCTCCATTCTATCACCACAATCATCTCCTTTGTAGCCATTCGTTCATAATTTATAGAGAAACTACTACCAAAAAAATCGCACACTCTTTTTCTAGAAAGATTATCGTCAATCAATTGAGCTTGAACTCTTGTGTCCTTTGTCGTTATCAATCTTGTGTTGTAAAATTAAAAAAATATAATTCTTTGTTTATTTGTTAAGTAGTTTTTTTTTATAACTAATTGTTGAATATTTTGTTTTAGATAGTTACACAAACTCATAAAAAAGAAAACTAATAACAGAGGAAAGTTAATTTAGTTATTCTCAACAATTATCTTTTTTTTTTTTTTTTCTGCAAGTCTAACGCAAAATGTAGAGCCCACTGCAGAGGACATTGCCATTGGACCCATGGTGAAAACTGAAAAGGGCAACTTTAGCCTCCTATTATTCCAATTAAAATACGGAGCATACGAGACGTGACACACGGTTACGTAATCAATCTCTCTTAAAATTAATAATAATCTCCATCTCTATACCGGGATAGGAATCGTTAAGTGACGTGTTGAATTAAGAGAAATGGTTGTGTTATACGTGGCCCTCACCTCCAAAAAGAAACCGATCCAACACATGATGTCACGTGTAATTTAAGTAGGTTTTATAGGGAAAAAAACGGTGTTGCTGTGTGGAGTTTTAGGGCGGTCTGATTCTCAATTTGAGTACCGGAGAAAAAACCGCGGAGTGAGCCTTCTATAATAGTAGATACATAAGTGAGAGAGTGAGACTTCCTACCTGTCACAGGTTGTCATTCGTGGCACGTCTGGGGCCACGAGGGACCTTGACGTGGGGCATGTCTGAGCATGATTGGTCGATGACATGACAATCTCGTAATTTGTATTTTTCATATTTATTGGATATATGAATTATGACTCCTCAAGGGGGTAGGATATTTCTTCCTATCAGTTTAGAGATGACTCAGAATGCTATTATAAGGGAGGGCATGATGTTGACTCTACCACCCCCTGGTGCTACTGAAATGGACAGTATTCAAGTGAGTCCCCCAAGGGAGTGGGCGAGACTTGGGGGCCAGCTGTGGCACGTGGTTGCAGTTCTCATGCTAGTTAAAGGGCTAAATGAGCGGCATTGTGCCCGGTGGGGCAGATGTTGGGCATTGGCGTCGAGGATAGGGTTGTGACATACGCACCTGCTATGCCGCATTCATATTGTTTTGGGGCTTATGTTCATGACGGATTGGGTCTCGGTGTGCACACTTGCATGCCGTGTGTCTCGTGTGCACTTGCACGTTGGGTTCAAGCTTGTGCACACGGCCGCTTGGTTTGGCTAGCATTGGTGTCGCTCTTGGCACTATGTTGTGGGCTTAACAGTTGCTATTTGGTGGTGCCTTTCCTTGCGGGCAACCTTGACGCGGGGCGCTAAGAGCTTCATGGATGGAGGCGTTGTGCCTAACGGGTGATTCTTGGCTGACGCGTATGTCTAGTTGCACATGGCTATATTGCTTGTGTTTCGAGAGGGGCTGGCGTTAAGCACATTGCTTGTCATGTGTGCGTGCATTTGAGTATGACGTTACTATCGCCTATAGCTTGGGTTGCCTTATGGTTTGAGCATCAGAGGTCCGAGCTTAAAGAGTTATGCGGGGTATTACGGATGAATCATGGACAAGCGCATAATCTTATGCCTTGGTGTTTGAGTTTGGCGGGACTATTGCTTGGTGCATAGTCGCCTCACGGGTCATTTCCGCTGCGTATGATCATGGCGGGTCGCATTACTGTCACCATGTGGTGCTTGGCTTACCAGCCCGTGATAGTTGGTATCAGAGCATTAACCATCCGTGGTGTGCATTAATTGGGTGTTGCTTATCTTATCCGTGTGGGCATTCTCTTCAGTTGTGGTGGACTTCTCCAAGTGGGTTGTTTGCTTCAGATTGTGGGTTGTCAGGTTTATCGGTGAAGCGAGTTTCATTCCATCTTGTGACGAATGGATTGGTGGCCCGAGCTAGCAGTTTTCCAGTCTATGTGGGCTAAAATCTTATGGTATCAGTGGACTTGGTTGCTGTTTGAACTCCTTTGATACCTTCTTAAAGTGGCCGCTTCAACAAGCTTTGGACGCGAGCTCGATCCTTTAATTGTGGTCGTGATACACAGTGCAGCAGGCCTTCTTAAGGATGTGCATGGGACCGACTTTGTAGTGCATAAACGCTTCTGTGTGTCAGATCAAATGATTTTGCTGCATAGCTAAGTAGTGTTGCTTTATTGGATTGGTGGGTTGTTTCTGCAGTATGTGAGCTTGTACAACTTGCTTCGTGTTGTGGGGATCTACTTGCCTTCATTTGACCCTTGAGTTGGCCAAAATCGTTGGCAGCTTTTGCTCGTATTATTGCATGGTTACTTTGTTGGCTTCGTGCTTGCTTAGTGGATTGTGCTTATTTCTGCGCTTGGTTGTTGGCATTGTAAAGAGCGTGTTCTTATCTCAAATTTGGGTGGTCTTGCCTCGTTGTGATACATGTTGGCTAGTGGACGCCAGATGACTCAGTGGAGTTCATTGTTGCTAGAGAGCACCATGTAGCAAGGGTTCAATAAGACATTTTGTCCTCCGGCGGAGGGAGGCATTATGGGCAGACTTCGAGTGAAGATCAGAGGATTAGGCACTGGAGTTGCATTGTGGGCAGACTTCAAGTGAAGATCAGAGGATCAGGCACTGGAGTTGCATTGTGGGCACACTTCGGGTGAAGATCAGAGGATCAGGCACTAGAGTTGCATTATGGGCAAACTTTGGGTGAAGATCAGAGGATCAGACACTAAAGCTTTGCAAACTGATTTCGGGTGAAGGCTGAAGGGCCGAGGTACTGGAACAGTGTGGGCTGATTTCGATTGAAGGCTGAAGAGCTGAGGCACTGAAACAGCATGGGTTGTCTTTGGGTGAAGGTCTAAGGACTGAGGTACTGGAGCAACTTTGTGGGAACTTCAACAGTTGGAACCGTTTGCCAGTGGGCAGGGTTTGCTTCGACAGTGCAGACGGACTTACATCCGGTGAGAGTGCTGGTCAGATGGGAACTAGTGTGGGACAGAACCACAGGTTGTCGTGAGGGCATCTTTGGGTCGCGCACAGGGCGAATTCTGATGTCAAGTGAGCTTTTGTGTGTTCAGCTGCGGAGTTTGTGTAGAGGGTGCACGCAGAGTGCTCGTCGACAAGGGCATCGACCCCTTGAAGTGGTGGAGGGTGCATGACGGCCAATGCATGCCTTTCTTTTGTGCGCGACAGACAGCGCCTATTCAAGTACATGTTGCCGATAGATGGAGCAAATATGGTACGGGGCACTTGTTCAGAGGAGTTGTGCTTGCTTTATGTGGTGGAAAAGGTGTCTTGTTTTGCTTTGCCGAGTTCAGCATGGGAGTCTGGGCGAACCTTTGCTTTGAGTAGCTGTGGGGGCAGATTTGGTGGCGACTGGATTTGTAGGCAATCAGCACAGAGGTGTTGGTCTGTGAGGAGTGGTGGCAACTCATCGTGGGGGCATATGAGCACTACCGCATTCTGCGTTATGCTTGGCATCAACGAGGGCGTTGATTGTACGAGTGGTGAAGAGTGTCAGGAGTTGGCACCATTGGTGGCGTGTGCCAGGAGTGGGCATTGGGGTTTGGCATCATCGAGGACGATGATGGTTGAAGTGGTAGAGAATGTCACGGGTTGCCACCCGTGGCATGTCTGGGGCCGCAAGGGACCTTGGCGTGGGGCATGTCTGAGCATGATTGGTCGATGATATGACAATCTCGTAATTTGTATTTTTCATATTTATTGGATATATGGATTATGACTCATCGAATGGGTAGGATGTTTTTTCCTATCAGTTTAGAGATGGCTCAGAATGCTATTATAAGGGGGGGCATGGTGTTGACTCTACCACCCTCTGGTACTACCGAAAGGAACAACATTCAAGTGAGTCCCCCAAGGGAGTGGGCGAGACTTGGGAGCCGGTTGTGGCACGTGGCTGCAGTCCTCATGCTAGTCAAGGGGCTACATGGGCGGTATTGTGCCCGGTGGGGCAGATGTTGGGCATTGGCGTCGAGGATAAGGTTGTGACATACGCACCCGCTAGGCCGCATTCATATCGTTTCGGGACTTATGTTTATGACGGATTGGGCCTCGGTGTGCACACTTGCATGCCGTGTGTCTCGTGTGCACTTGCACGTTGGGTTCAAGCTTGTGCACACGGCCGCTTGGTTTGGCTAGCATTGGTGTCGCTCTTGGCACTATGTTGTGGGCTTAACAGTTGCTATTCGGTGGTGCCTTTCCTTGCCGGCAACCTTGACGCGGGGCGCTAAGAGCTTCATGGATGGAGACGTTGTGCCTAACGGGTGATGCTTGGCTGACACACATGTCTAGTTGCACATGGCTATATTGATTGTGTTTCGAGAGGGACTGGCATTAAACACATTGCTTGTCATGTGTGTGAGCATTTGGGTATGACGTTACTATCGCCTATAGCTTGGGTTGCCTTATGGCTTGAGCATCAGAGGTCCGAGCTTAAAGAGTTATGCGGGGTATTACGGATGAATCATGGACAAACGCATAATCTTATGCCTTGGTGTTTGAGTTTGGCGGGACTATTGCTTGGTGCATAGTCGCCTCACGGGTCATTTCCGCTGCGTATGATAATGGCAGGTCGCATTACTGTCACCGTGTGGTGCCCCGCCTGTCAGCCCGTGACACTACCCCATGTATCATTCCATTCATCTAAATTTCGTGCTTTAACAGTATCAGTATGAGAAACATAATAAATAATGCTAGTGATAGACATGATTGAGAAAGGTGCTCAATTGCTCCGGGAATCTATTAGAAAGGCATGTTTGGGAAGCACGAAAACTGGTTATGGCCATAACTAGTTAAACCAAATAAGAGGCATGTTTGGTGAATGCATTCTAAAAGTACATGGCAATCCACTTTTGCTTGAGCAAAGTGTTCCAAATAGCTTGATGCAGCTACCTATGTGACGTTAGACTGCATGGAGCATTTGGACTAATCTAAGGACAAATTAGGTAACTAATGGAGGTATCTAGAAATTGCCCCAAATTTGATAAGTTGATGGAGAACGCGATTGTGGGAATAGCTCATCGCAACTTTGTCAAGACGATGGACTTCGAAATTTCGATAAATTTTATCGTTTAGGCCTTGAAAAGGGAGATTTTACCGTTTTTGAAAATATTTAATAGCTCAATATGTTGAGCTATATGAATCCGATTTAGTGTAAGTTTGTTCTTAATAGTTTATTTATGTTTCTAGTTTTCAAATTTGAGCCTAACTCAAATTTTGTTATTTTTGATAATTTTGTTAGTTTCTTTATTTTTGCTTTGTTTTAGTAATTAAGGTAAGCTTTTGATTTTTTTCTTTAAATACGATGTAAGATCTTCTGCCTCGACTCATTTTTTGATTAATAGTATTTCGGAGTGTTTCTTTTTTATTTTTATTGTTCTTTTGTTCTTGGTTAAGAAATACAATCTTAACCTACAAACATTGATTATCTATTTTTTCATATTTTTGTAATGAAGTTCAACAGATTGTGAAAGATGCTCATTTTTGTGAATTTTCATCCCCACTAGTTGCATCACACCTTATCCATATCCTTACCTTAAGCCCAACGCTCTTCTCCGCTGACAACTTTTTTTTGTTTTTTTTTTATAACTCTTTTGGATAGTTTTGTCTCCAAAGAAAATTCAAAATGGCATGACATTTTTTGGTTGCTTTTTTTTTTTTTTTTGTTGTGCACGAACATGAACAGTACACGTCTCTTGAATCTGGGTTTTGGTTTATATACATATCAAGAGAGAGAAAAGACAAGATATTTTTTAATTATTTTTTTATGCTGTTATGGACGTTCAGACTAGTTTACATGTATCTCAACTAATTTTTTTTGTTTTTTATTTTAGTCGAAAACATGCCATCTATGTCAAGATTAGAGAATTCACGAGAGATAAATTGGGGTTCGGCTCCGTTTTAAACATTAGCCTCCATAATCCTTTAGACTCTTTATTCAATAGTGTCGCGTTTAGATAAGACTAATATGATGGATTTATAATTTGTTTCAAGCACTAAATGAATTAAAATAAAAATACAGAGCCATAATTAATATTTTAAACAAATCTTATCCCAATCCTACCAAATCTCTCATCAGCTTTCCATGGGAGAAAATATCTCCCAACTACAAAGACTTTCCCTCTATTTTCTCATTTTTGTTACTTGGACTTAAAGAACACTTGAAAGAAACACAGAAAATATTTACTGGGTGTCTTGAATCATGATTTTAACCCTCCCTTCGAAACAAAAATACTAGAAAAAAGGAAAAAGAAAAAGAAAGTAATATGGTCTTTATAGTTGGGTAGGATTTTCTTTCATGAAGAGCTGGTGAAAGATTTGGCGGAATTGAGATCAAGATTATTTTAAAGATTTAATTTATGGCCATTGTTATTTATTTTAATTGAGGTAGTGTTCTAAACAGTTTGACAAATTAAAAAAATTGTCAGATTAATCTCATCTAAATATAACACTATTAAATAAGGAGTCTAAAAGACTATAGAGATCTAAACTAGGGTATAGAAAAGAGCCGAGTTCATATAAACCTCTCGCAGCCTATCTCAAAAAAATTGCCAAGTTCGTAGCTTAGAAAATTTGAATCTATGGTTCGCTATCATCTTCACTAGGCTACCTTCGGGATCCAAGATATTACTTTTGACATGTACATGTACGTAACACAAACCTTCAGTGACATCACGGAAAGAAAAGTTAAAAAAGAAAAAAATCAAAGTTCAGAGATTTGACTTTGAACGGAGAATAGATACAAAAAGAACAGCATCTCTCCCAATTCATCAGTTTTTCCTTCCCCTTCATCTCTCCGTTTCTCATTTCTTCGATTCTCCTATAATCGGTGAGGTAAGTCTATGCATCTACTTATCTTTCTTCCTCTTCATTTCAATGTTCTTCTCGTGTGCTTTTTTACTTTATGTTTTGTCTTCACAATAAATTACAGATTTTGTTGGCTTTCACGACCACCATTTGAGTTTGGTGGTTGTTGGAGGTGAGCTATTCGTTGGGCTACTTATTACCTTCTCAAAGCCACTACTGCTCAACGAGACACAATCTATGTTCAGATTTGTGCGAGGAGTCTTCCTCTCCTCACACAAGGCCTGTACTATACCACTTGAGGTGGTAGCTGAGATGGTATCAACTAACTTCTTTGGGTGAAATTTCCTTCGCCTTGTCTCTCACACATGGTCGCATGGTCGAATCTATTTGTAGTAGTAGTCATGTGTTGTATGGGGAGTTGCCGCTCTCTTGCACCTTTGGTAAGATTGAGTTTAGCGATGACTCATCCCGTGGAACCCAACTGGGTAGGGAGATGCTTTGCTAGTGCCCAGACAGTACTCTGGTCGCCGCATCTACCCTTTTAAGTTTGCAAAAAAAAAAAAACAAGACCTGTACCTTAATAAAAGTTTATGTTCGAAGAGTTTCAAAATTTTACCAACTTTTGCTTATGTATTCTTCTTAAATAGATAGCACACGTGCATACACACGTACACCTGAGAAGATTCTGTTCAAAATTGCCAGTAAACTAGCAGATAAATAAGGCCACAGACACGGAAAGAATATCTAAGGACTGAGCAACTGAGTACAACAATAGCCCACAAGAGTGTAGAGGTACCAAGACATGTATAACAGATGAATCAAGTATATATAATCCCTCCTTATATTGCAGAACAAATAACCCGTGGCTCTCTCTAACCAATTGTAGCTTACCTTTCTCAATGCACCATGCAGCGTCCCACTGCAATATTTAACCTTTTGGGGTCTAGCCTCATGGATCTGCCTCATAGTCACTTAAAGTCAATCCTATCGTGGCTATCTGTTCTTTTTCTTCTGGGATCCTATACCAAAATGCTAATTAAAAGACAAAACAAAAAAACGTAGCCAAATGCACAAGACTCAAGTAATTGCGGGTCTAAAAAGAGTTAAATTTGAGCGGCTGCATGTGAACGGAAACGAGAACATGACAGGTTACGATAGTGGCAGATTGCTTCAAGGTTATCCTGGCAAGCTACGAGAGTGACAAACTGACTCTAAGATTATGTGCTGAGATCCCACATCGCTTGGGAAAGGAGATTGCGAAATCTTATATATATATATATATATATAGGCACTTATATATCATTGGTACAATACGTTTTAAATCCGTGCTAGCCATGATCTATTGTACCATATGGATTCTGGATCATGACATAGTGGCCGTCATTAACCTTGGCAACTTTTACTATTTTGTAAATAAAAACTTCTATTTCTCCAAAAAAATTTGTATAAAAAATCTCATCAGAATAATATGACGGTGAAATTATTATAATTAAAAGTCATCATGATAGGTATTTTATTTTAAAGTGTACGGCTCTTAAATGAAAGTGATATGGTCCATCTCCTCCATTTTAAAGTGATATTATTATTTTAAAAAATTTCATGTACAATCCTATGCAAGTTTCTCCCTCACTGAAAAAGAATCATCATCCACCCCTGGCTTTACCTCATGTGTATTAAGGGGTTGTTTTCATATTTTAAACTCATGAGCCCCATATCGTAGTAGGGTAATTTTATTGATGTGCCGAGGGTGAGCTCACGCTCGTGTCAAAATGTTAATTGTGAATCGGAATTTTAATTCAGGAATTTAGATTGTTTTTTTTTTTTTTCGTTCTTAAAGTTGGCAGCAAATAGCAACAAAAAGAGAGAGAAGATGGAAGATGGAAGGATAAACACTTTGCCTGCATCATATGCCATGAATGGAGGAGATGGACCTTACAGCTATGCCCAGAACTCATCCACTCAGGTATGTTTTCTGCGTTATTTTCTTCATTACACACATCCATTTGTCGAGCTATAATGCTAATGATATGACGGAAATAACAGAAGTGCATCTTAAACAACAGTGTAAGTTAACATTCTACCTTTTGTAGAGAGGATTTGTGGATGCTACCAAGGAAACCATGCGCAAAGAAATTGTCAAGAATCTTGACATCAACCAGTTTCTGTCCCATTCTCCGAATTCATTCCGTATTGCAGACTTTGGCTGCTCCACAGGACCCAATACATTTGCAGCAGTGCAGATCATACTGGAAGCCGTAGAGCTCAAATTCAGATCTGAAGGAGGACTCAATTCTCAAGTCCCTGAATTTCAGGTGTTCTTCAGTGATGTTGCCGCCAATGATTTCAACATTCTTTTCACGTCGCTTCCACCAAAAAGGCAATACTATGCAGCTGGAGTACCTGGATCTTTCCATGACCTCCTATTCCCAAGGGGTTCTCTTCATTTTGCTTACTCATCATCAGCACTCAACTGGCTCTCAGAAGTACCGAAAGAGGTTCTCGACAAGAACTCACCTGCATGGAATAAGGGGAGGATTTACTATAGGAGCACCCAAAAGGAAGCTTCAGAAGCTTATTCAGCTAAATTTGCTAAGGACTTGAACTCATTTCTGAATGCTAGAGCACAGGAGCTTGTGGGTGGGGGACTTATGTCCCTACTTATACCCGGTATCCCAAATATGATACCCTTGTCTCAGACTACCACTGGATTTGGATATGAAGTTTTAGGAAGATGCCTCCTCGACATGGCCAAAATGGTAAAGAGCATTATTCTGTTTAAATTTATTTTGATTCGATTGGTGCACATAATATGTTTACCTAGAAACAATTTGAGTTACTAAAACGGTTGGATTTCAATTCAATTCGGGTTTAGAAGCAAATTCATACATCAAAGTTGATAGACTTATAATGAAAGTCTGTCCGTACCATGAGATTGATTAGGGAGCTTGGTGATTATTTTTGTGGTGATTCTACAGTTGTTGAAGGTAGACCAGCCTCAGGTAAGCAGTAAAAAAGGACTTGTGGTTGCAAGAGAATAATATAATGAAAACTATATGTATACACGTATATCTTTCGTGACTTGGCACAATAGCAATTGCTATCTGCCCTAGGGTTGTGGCCCAGGTTCAAGTCACGGGAACCAGTCTCTCCACAAAAAGTGGGGTAAGGCTATCTACCTATTACCTCTGTAACTCCATGAGTGCTTATAATCATAAACAAATTATTTATTCTCATTAGAATCTGTTGATCTTCATGTTATAGGGATTAATCAGCGAGGAAAAGGTGGACTCTTTCAACTTACCTGTGTATTATCCAACCCCAAGGGAACTGGAGGCAGTGATAAAGAGAAATGGATGTTTTAACATTGAGAGAATGGAAACATTTAGCAACCCAAAGAAGGATGTGACGATCTCTGACCTCCAAAAATCTGGCTTGAGTATGAGAGCCGTTTACGAAGACATCATTGATAAACATTTTGAGAGCAAAATTTCGAGCAAGCTGTTTGAATGGTACTCCAAGAAAGTTGCAGAGCATGCAGCCAATTCCTTGAGCCTAGATATCCAACGTTTGAGTGTGGTGTTCATCTTTCTCAAGCGCATGCAAATTAAGTGAATGGCTAGAAGAAAATCATGCCACACAACCAAAACGAATGGTATGACATAATGAGCATATATATATATATATATATATCCTTTTGTGAAACGAATTTCTGGATTTTGGGATGAATTATAATTATGACTTGCGTATAATGCAGATCAAAAGATGTGAGAGTATATGAATGTAATAAGCACCTGGTTGCAACTGATTGTTTCTACATATATACAATATTTTATAAGAAAAAGTACTAATAACTAGTTGTGTATGTTTACTTGTAAAATAAATAGGAGATGGGACCTTGTGTTCTACGATTTTCTCACTTGGAATTCTCTATGACACAACAATTCCATTGTTGTTAAAGCATTTCAAGTTTTGCAGTTTTATGTAATTAATGACTATACATGCCCAGCAGGGCCTCTATGCATTTTGTACAATATCGATGAAGGGTCAAATGATTCTAAAAAAAAGTTGAAATAGTATCATGAATTCAAAAGCCAAGAAGCTGAAATCTTATGGGCCAACAAGGAGTTATCGCGAAAACTGGAGGCTGTAGCGTGCAAAGCTCTTATTCACCCCTATTATTTTGTCCATAAATTCACTATGAATTTTTTGATTTTTTTTTGGCATTAGAATAACATCATGTATCTAATTTGAAGTTAGTGTTTGTAAGTGGAAGCATGACCAAAGTGCTCCACTTTTGGCCATCCACTTTTGTTTGAGCAAAGTGCTCTAAACCTGTTCAACTTTAAACTTAAACGAAATAAGAGGTTTGATTGTCAATAAAAATAAAAAAATAAAAAGTAGATAACTTGTTGGACATGGGTCTGATCTAGTCCGTTATCAAAGATTACCCAAACAGCCCTTAAACGAAGTCATATCCTCATTAAGTGCAACGCTCTAACATGTTTATTTGAAAATTGCCAGTGAGCTGGCAGATTAACAAGACCACAGACCCTGAAAGAATATCCAAAGACTGAGCAGCAGAGTACAAGAATAGCCCATGAATTGCATAACAAATTAATCAAGCATATATAACTCTTTCATATATTGCAGAACAAATATCTCACGCGAAAAAATCCGAAAAAATAAGGCTGAAATATAACCCGAAAAAATCAAGGCTGAAAAAATAAGGCTGCTCATGCCTTGTACGGACAACTTCAACTAGTTTTAAATTAAAAAATAAAGTGCTTGTATTGACAACCCGTGGCTCCCTCTAACAAATTGTAGCTTAGCCTTCACAAATCTCAATGCACCATGCCGTCCCACTGCAATATTTAACCATTTGGGGTCTAGCCTCATGGATGTGCCTTAGATAGTCACCAAAAGTCAATCCTATCGTGGCTATTTTTTCTTTTTCTTCTGGGGTAGTGTATCAAAATACTAATGAATAAATAATAAAAAAACAAAGCAACTTGATGCGCAGGACTCAAGTCATTGCGTGTTTACAGCCTTACTCATGGCAATTGATTGTTTCTCAGCAATGTAATTTATATCTGTCAGTGTATAGTTGTAATGCAGTAATAACATTTCAGTAAATCCAAAGTCGATTCATAGTAAATATGAATGGAATATAATAAAATTTACTTTGAAAAAGTAGAATTCTCAAAAAAAACAACTCTAAAATGTAAAGAAAAATTTTGATTTGAGATTTGATTTGAGAAATTATTTTAGGCAATGAAAATAAATTTATGCTAAGAAAGCTTGAATAGATAACAATAAACAAAAGGTCTTGGCAAGACTGATGTAGTTAATAAGCCTACAAGTAGGTCCTCAAGATAGCTGTGAATAAAAAATCTCAAGATTTGATTACCCTTTTGGAGTTGATATTCAGTTATTTACTAGTGTTCATACCAAGGTCCTATTCATACCTGTCCCAGTTTATAAACCTGTCTACAAAGTATGTTTGAAGCTTAATCAAGAACAATAGATTTCTAAAGTACTCATAATCGGAATACATATGAAATTATAATCAATATCCTTATTAGAAATTCTAGGTATATGTATCCTTGTTTGCATATCAGTCTATACATACATGCTAGATATGATCAAAAATATTATTTTCGAAGATATTCATGGGCAATAAAATGAATCTTGATCCAAGATCTTGAAATCTTGAAAAATAAATAACTATCTTGAATATCTACTTGTAACCTACTTACCTTTTCAATCTATGCTAAGAAAAGATTTAGCAACTTAAAGCCATAAGAAAACACATGAAAATTATATTGAAAGCTTGCAACAATTGAAAGAACATCCAATTTTGAATATAAAGAAAAACTGAATGAATACAAAAATTAAGGTTCTTGAAAAGTATAAAGATCTTTAAAACTACTCCTACTCCTAAAACTACTATAATTCTAGGGTTTCCTAACTCTCCATAACTTGAAAAGAACTCCTATGGGCTTAAAAAGACTTTAATTTTAACCCTAACAGGTTTCTGGCCTGCGACGGGGTGTCCGGACGGCTCTGGAGGGCGTCCCGACGGGTCTGGGGATGGGGTGTCTGAACGGGGTCTCAAGAGCGTCTAGACGGGTCTCAACACTTAGAAAAATTTTAACAGTTTCACCAACACAGCCACTGTCCGTCCGAATGCCCTGGACGGCCAGGGTGCCTTCACCAAAGTTGTAAATCTCAAAAAATTGTATGAAATTGACATAATATGGGCCCTAATAGCCTTCTTGGTTTAAGAGATATGGCCTTTTAAAGTTTCAGCTCTGCGTACTTCAACAACTTGTACCATAGTTTCAGCAGCTTGTACTCTAGTAACATCCTCTTAAAATCTATGTCGAAAATGTATCCGAAATCCTTTCATTTATGCTCAAAATCTATACAAAGCATAATAAACTTAGATAATACTAAAACATAACTAAAAAGACATAAAATCATAAACTAGCACTAACAAAACACTAGTTAAGGCTTTACAATTGCACTTTTGAAGTACAATCAGGGATTAGTGGGGACAACTTTCATACTAACCTTAGCAACGTCTACTATTTTTTAATTTATTTATCTGTATTTATATGATACTAGGTTGCAAATATAATGTATTATCTCCACTGAATTTTTAACACCTACATTTGGGCCCACTCAATCAACTATCTCTATTATTTATCAAAATTGAATTTCACTAACCCTTTATAATTTGGCAAAAATAACTAGCACTATCCCAACCCTCAAATTTTAAAATTATGAGGTCTTGTGGCAATTATGGAGCTATGTTTTGATTTTATAAGTTATCTTAGTTTTAGTGAGAGGTATAATTTTTTCTTATACAGTACAGAAGCAACACCCTTTTTTTGGCCAGCATTTCATATAATTATTTCTTTATTTATTAATTAGGAAATAATTTCATTTATAATTCTATGTAAGGATCGCCCCCCACTGAACAAGAAGTTTGGATCTGTCCTTGGCCTAACTGCATGTGCTAAGAGGCTATTTTTGTATTTCAAACTCATGATGCCCCATCGTAATTGAGTAATTGAAATCCTAATTGTTGATCGAAATTTTAATTCAACTATTTATATGGTTTAGAAAAAAATAATTTTTTTCCGTTCTTAAAGTTGGCAGCAATAAGAAGAGAGAGAAGAGAGAGATGGAAGATGAAGGGATGAACACATTGCCTGCATCCTACGCCATGAATGGAGGAGATGGTCCTCACAGCTATGCCCAGAACTCATCCTCTCAGGCATGTTTTCTGCGCTATTTTCATCCCTAACACATATCGGTTTATCGAGCTTTAACTAATGCTAATGATAGGATGGAAATAACAAAAGTGCGTCTAAAACCACAGTGAAACTAAACCTTCTATGTTTTGTAGAGAGGATTCTGGATGCTACCGAGGAAACCATGCGCAAAGAAATTGTCAAGAATCTTGACATCAACCAGCTTAGGTCCCATTCTTCGAATTCATTCCGTATTGCAGACTTCGGCTGCTCTACAGTACCCAATACATTTGCAGCAATGGAGATCATACTGGAAGATGTAGAGCTCAAATGCAGATCTGAAGGAGGACTCAATTCTCAACTCCTTGAATTTCAGGTGCTCTTTAGTGACCTTGCCTCCAATGATTTCAACATTCTTTTTGCCTCACTTCCACCCAAAAGGCAATACTATGCAGCTGGAGCACCTGGATCTTTTCATGACCTATTCCCAAAGGGCTCCCTTCATTTTGTTTACTCATCATCAGCACTCAACTGGCTCTCGGAAGTTCCGAAAGTGGTTCTTGACAAGAACTCACCTGCATGGAATAAGGGGAGAATTCACTATATAAGCACCCGAATTGAAGTTTCAGAAGCTTATTCATCTCAATTTGTTAAGGATTTCGAGTCATTCCTGAATGCAAGAGCACAAGAGCTTGTGGGTGGGGGACTTGTGTCCCTTGTTATACCGGGTGTCCCAAATATGGTCCCCTGGTCTCAGACTACTACTTGTTTTGAATTTGAAGTTTTAGGAAGATGCCTCCTAGACATGGCCAAAATGGCAAAGAGCATTATCTTGTTTATGTTATTTTTTATTCGACTGTTGCACATAATATGTTTTCCTAGAAGCAATTTGAGTTACTAAAATGGTTGGATTTCAATTCAAGCCACCTTTATAACAAAGAATGGGTTTAAAAGCAACTTTCATATGTATACATATTACATCAAAGTTGATAGACTTATAAGGAAAGTATGTCAGTACCATGAGATCGATCAGAGAGCTTGGTGATTATTTTTGTGGTGATTCTACAGTAGTTGAAGGTAGCCCAGCCATGGCAGAGCTACCCTAAATGCTCTCCTAGGCTGTAGCCCCGGATAAATTACCCCAAAAAAGAAATTCATCCTTAAATTTTTAGCCCAATTTGACTTTACCTAACCCATTCATTTTTTAGTCCCCTCCAACCCAACCAAAGCCCAGTCTAAACTTTTTCATAAGAAGACCTAAGCCCAGTCTAAACTTTTTCGCAAGAAGGAAAAAAAATACTATCTTCTTTGTGTTAGTCAGCTAAGAGAGGAGAGGAAACATAGGATGAAAGGATTTTTCGTCCTTTGGTTGCCGAAAAAGCTGAGAAAAAATATTCAAAAAAAGAGATTGGGTGCTACTAAGAAAAATTTGAGGTTTAGGAATTTAATTTTTGTTTTCTTATTCGTGCATTTTTTAGGGAACCAACTGGAGGATAGAGGTTCGAGCTTGAATGCCTAGCTAATTGGTTCAGTTTTGAGCTTGACTACGGTTAGTTGGCAGTGCAAAAAATATCTCTCTAACAAGAAAGCCGAATGTCCTATCTCATTTTTTACTTTTTTTGTACTCCATACATCTAATAATATATATATATATATATATATATGTATGTATATATATAACGTATGTTTTGTGTTCATATAATGGTATAAATGTATTCTAGTATTTTGATATAGACATCATTGAATTAATATTTTTCTTTGTTAATTTATTATCCCTAAGCAATTTATATTTGTTTATTTGTGAATTTTTATTTATTTATTCACGAATTGAGTTTATATGTAGGACTTGAATGAGATGTGAAACTGAAGCTTTCGATACTAGAAACTTTATTTATTAAAATTGATTTGAAATTTATTAGTTAATTATATCTAGACTTATAGCCCCGAGATCGAGGATTAAATTCTTGACTCACCCTTTCCCAGCCTCAAATAAGCACTGGCAAAGGACTTGTGATTGCAATAAAATAATATAATGAAAATTATATATACATATATATATATATATATATATTCCAAACCACATAAATTCATCTTTTGTGACTTGTCGCAATGGGAATCAGTCTCTCCACAAAAAGTGGGGTAAGGCTATCTCTGTACTTCTACGAGTGCTTCTAGTCATGAGCAAATTATACATGCTCATTAGAACCTGTTGATCTTCATGTTAGAGGGATTAGTCGGCGAGGAAAAGGTGGACTCTTTCAACTTGCCTGTGTATTTTCCAACCCCAAAAGGACTGGAGGCAGTGATAAAGAGAAATGGATATTTTAGCATTGAGAGAATGGAAACATTTAGCAACACACAAGGATGTAACGATTTCCGACCTCCAGAAATTCAGCTTGACCATGAGAGCCGTTTTCGAAGATGTCATTGAGAAACATTTTGAGAGCAAAATTGCTGAGTGTGTGGACAATCTGGGTATGTCAAGAGTAATTGTCTAAAAGTTAGAATGGGTTCAGCAAAATGCTCTAAGTTAGTGAATGAAGATACTGATAGTGAAGTTAACGTTGTGTCTCTCTGCATAGACGCTGATGTCGCATGATAGAGAATGAGTTACTATTATCAGGTCCACAAGTTTACACACGGGTATTGGTTTGGCATTGATGCAGTGTGTGTGGTGGAAATTCATATCGATGGCTGATGAACTTCCAAGAAAGCCAAATGTGGGAGTTACACCATAATTTTTCAGCAAGGTTGTTTTTCGACATGAGTCGAAGTGAAATGCTTGGAATTGATTTATTCTGAGTGCATATGCTTTTATAGTGGAGCATGATAACAGAAGGTATGAAAATCTTCATCAAGGTAGAGTGTGGTTGTGGGAGCAGTCAAAGTCACAAAGGTGGAGATTGCTGGGTTTGTATAATTTGCTCCTTTTCCAATCCCACATCGATTGGGACTGAGAAGGGGGGCAAGGAGAAAACTCTATTTAAGAAAGGTTAAGTTTCCTTGGTTAAGTGCACCAGTCAATAGTTTAGTTAGTAACTTTTGACTTTAGTAAAATTCCTTTTGAAGAGGTGAAAGTTGAAGGTTAACTAATGGGATAACTTAGTGGGTGTCGACAGGGTGAAGAAGAAAAATTATGTGATTGTAATAATTTTTCACATAGTGTATTTTTTTTCTGAGCTGGTGGTTTTTCTCCTGTTTTGAGAGTTTTTTCACATAAATCCTTGTGTTGTGTTTTTCTCTATTTATTTAATATTCTTGTTTTTTTTATTTTAAAAAAGAATGTGTTTGGGAGAGCCAAAATTCCCAACAAAAATTACGACCAAACTGTTTGAATGGTGCTCCAAGAAAGTTGCAGAGGCTGCAGCCAATTCCTTGAGCCCAGATATCCAGCGTTTGAGTGTGGTGTTCATCTTTCTCAGGCGCGTGCAAATTAAGTGAATGGCTACAAAATCATGTCACACAACCAAAGTGATTGGTATTACATATATATATATATATATATATCTCCTTTTCTGAAGCAAATATCTGGGTTTTGGGATGAATAACCATCATGACTTGCATATGGTGCAGTTCCAAAGATCAGAGAGTATATGAATGTAATAAACCATAGTTGCAACTGATTGTGTCTATGTATATATATTGTTTTTAAAAAGTACTAATAACTAGTTGTATATGTCTAGTTGTAAAATTAATTATTTACATGAAGAAGAGTCTCAGTTGTATATTGCCAAAAAGACAGAAGGTCTAGGGGGAACCTTGGTGTTCGATGATTTTCTTGGAATTCTCTATGACACAACTGTTGCATTGTTGTTAAAGCAGATAAAACCCCACGAAATATATAAGCTCTGTGAGACTGATTATGATTTTGCAAGACCACGAAATGCTGTCATTTCTAAGGTGGATTCAAACTGGCTTAATTTTAAGTGACCTTAATGCAAAATTTCTGTTGCAAAATTCCCATTATATTTTGACATACATGTGTGAGAGAGAGAGAGAGAGAGAGAGAGAGATTTGTGTATTGAATTGATCAACAATAGAAAAGACATTCAGCAAATAAAATAAAATAAAATGAAATGAAATGAAATGAGATATACAATAATGGTAATGTTATACAACCAGAAAATTTATACAGAATTTATCACAAAAATAATGTGTCTAAGTTATGAGTTTGTTATCTTAAAATAAAGAACTCACTTACATATTTGTTAATTACAAAATTATCATCACCACATCATTTTGATAGAAAATTCTGTACAAAATTTCTAAAAAAGTTACATTTTTGTTACAACATGTAGCACTAGTGTAGTGCTGTACAAGAAATGATAGAAGAGGAAAACCTAGAAAGATGAAATCAAATTCTATAATATTAAATCTAATGTATGCACTAACAGAGAGCTTGCCTAATGGTCATGGCCAAGATGGTAATAGATGTTCATCCTATTCAGTTTACACATAAATTCCCTTTTAACTGTCTATTTTTTTTTTTTTATCAACGATGAGATGGATTTGCCATGTTTACTGGGAGAAAAAGAAAACACACTTAATTAATTAACTTACATGATGATATCCTAATTATTATAATTTCACAGAGTCATATGGTTACTATAATTAACTTATTATACCACATCAATATGATTACGTGATACAAATAACCAATATTTTTTTAAATGGCCATATCTAATCCCCAAACAATAACTAAGTTTAATAGACAGCACTAAAGAATGTAAGCAGAGATTGCAAGAAAAAATTCATATGTGATCTGCTAAACATGCTTTGTTTAGGTCACCTAAAGCGTAAGAGTGTCAAGCCGGTTAAAAAACCATAATTGCAAAACTAAAAGCTAAACAAAAAATAAAAATAAAAATAAAAAAGAACTAAATCCATGTACACAAAAAAATAAAATAAAATAAAGCTACGTCCAAACAAATAATACTGCAAGAAACCTGCCAGTCTTTTCATTATATTACCAATGACGGTAATGGCACAAAAAGCCATGTACATTTTCATGTACATGTACTATTAATAGGAGTAGACAATAGGCGGACTGGGTTAGATTTACATAAATAAATAAAAAAATTATTAGACTCAAAATCAAATCACAAGTCAATACAATTAAAAAAATTACATTTTTAAACTTGCTCATTTAACATAAAATTTATTTAATATGTAATTTTTTTATAAATAATATTGAATAACATAAAATTTAATTAGATATACATATATATATATATATATAATACTAACATAATAAATAATGAGATATATATGTATAATGAGATATACATATATATAATACTAACATATAAAAATATATTATTTTGGTCAAGCCGGGCCGGGCCAAAAAAAATAATTTTCAAACCCGTTCATTAAGCTAATCGGGCCTAAAATAATTTTCAAGCCTTATAATTTATGAACATGTTTGAGTGGGTCTAACGGGCTCTCGAGCCAATGGCCATCCTTAATTATTATGCAACAAGGAGCTTAGATTTATTCTTCATCACACCTTTTGTTTGAAAATAAATTAACTTTTACAAGGTCAACTAAAACCAATTGAAATAACATGCACATAATTTTTCTTTAAAACCTTTTTCTTGCAAATTAAGTGCACCAACATGAAAGCACAGTTGTTAGCCGGCCCATGGTTATTGAAGACTTGAAGTTCATTTTCTATATTTTGATTATAACAAATTTCGATACTTTTGTGGCACATGTTTCATAAACTATCTGTACTAACTTTATTCTATTATGTTAAGTTTTGTTATGATTGAGCTTAACAGGTTGAAACATTAAATGTGTCACATTAGTCGTGGAATACTTCTATATGGAGCTTTATTACAATAATGTGAAAAGTGAATTAAAATAATTTGAATATGAATACAAGTCTTCACTGGGAAAGAATCAAGAGGAGCCTATACAAATCATTCGTAAGTGTAGAGACAGTCACTGTAATGGACCAAGTTATATGTATGTATATATATATAATATTTGTACGTATGCACATGAGAGAGCGATGGTGGAATACCCATATATCACCTGATCTCTTTCCAATGACCATGGAAGCCCATATCTCTATGCCAACAATTTAACATTTCAGTATGAGAAACGTTGCAATTAATGCTAGTGACGGACATGATAGAGGAAGGCGTGAAAATATTTTACTCAATTGTTAATTGGTCCGGGAATATACAGAAAAGCATGTTTGGGGAGAACGAAAACTGGTTCTAGAGGCCCTAACTTGGCTAGTTTAAAACATTTTAAGTGTTTGGTAAATGCATTGTAAAAGTACATGGCGATCTACTTTTTCTTGAGAAAGGGCGAAGTGCTCCGAACCTGTTTAAACTTTGTAAATGGTGCAATCGAGACCCCAAATTACTCGAAGTGACCCATTCTGCGAGGCAGCCTAAAATAGACCTCGGACCAAAGGCCCACCAACAGAGATAGGGCGAGTAAACCCGTTCCAGAGACCCCCCAATGAGAGCAAAAGGAATTGAAATTCGATAAGGAGGATGAGAACACATCAACTCTGCAGACCTAGTGCTAGAGGAAAGCCTTGAGAGTTCAAGGGCCCTTCCAAGTACAAAGGGTAAAGAGAAATATATCTCTGAGTGAGAGAGAGAGAGAGAGAGAGAGAGAGAGGAACTGTTATCCTAGATATTCCAAAAGGGACCATCCAAGTCACGTGGTAAGGCCTAGAGAGGCCCCTAAAGAATTAGGAAAGAACCACCATGTAGCAAAGATAGTTACAGGTGGTCTCCATCACTGGGACGTGGGGGCGTCGTGGGTTGGTTGGCTGGAATGGGGGGACGTTGAAAGGAGACGCATGCATCCCATGAGGAACCAATGGGAGAGCGTCACATGAACATTCTCGGCCTAGCGGAGTAGAGTATACAGTACATAAGTGGTCCTTGAACCACGTGTCGACCATTGGAGAGTTTTCTTGGTGCCCAAGTACCAAGAGACTTCTATAAATATCTGATACCACCTTACCAGAAAGGGAGGTCTTCTTCCCTAAGAGAATTAGAGGGAAAGAGAGTGAACCACCATCTGGATTGAGGAGAGAGACTTCAACCACCACACTGCCATCTCTCTAACTCTGTTAGCCTTAATCCCAGCCTCTATACTCCACCACCTCCACGACCCTACTAATCAAACACCCTTCTCAATCTCTCCAAAATGAACTAGTGAGAGAAGAGGTCCTCCTCTTATTTGGTCAGTGAATGGTCAGTACTAGAGGTGGAAAACATATCTCACCTAGTCCACCAATGGCCAAACATCCCGAAGGTTCTGCTACTCACAGTCTTGTCCAAGAACGTGTAGGCACTAACGAAACCTATGCGTTGGATGCCATTCAAGTTGTCCAAGATACGCATCGCTAAGTTCTCACCATATTAAAAGAACTTTGAGATGTCATGTTGATGTTGGTGGTCAACCTTGTTTTCCAGCAAGGTAAGGCTCCGCCACCACCCCATCTGCATAGGTGCTCCATCTACTGCTCCTATGGTTGGGATTCCTATAGCCAACACTGCTGGTACTTCAACTACGGCCAATGTTGTTGGAACCTCAGATGTCGGCACTTCGCAATAGGGATTGCCCGTCTCTGGGTCAGCTGCCTTTCAAACCCAGCCCACTCAAAACCCGATGGCTCCCATTATTCTGGCACAACCAACTGTAAATCTCTCACCGACTACCGTTGTTGCTTCAGTGGCCCAAAACATCCAGGCTCACATGGCTACCCCTACTCGATTTGTTACTATGGCCGATGTTTAGGCCATACTTCAGCAGGAGCGAACCAAAGCCATATTACCATCTCTCCTAAATCCCAACATCCAACCCCCTTACCTAACTCACATCAGCAGCCTACCCTATCCAAAAGGGTATATCCCACCGAAGTTCCTGCGGTTCAATGGAAAAAATGGCTACGCTCATGAGCATGTGATTTGATTGATTGAGATGCTGGGAGCACACAACACAAACAATGACCACTGCCTGATGGAGTTCTCAAAATCCCTTACAAATCACGAATATAGCTGGTACATTTATCTTGCTCCCGACTCAATCCTTACTTGGGAGGACATGGTGAACAAGTCCAACATCAAGTTCTTCCAAGTTTATAAGCAAGTCATGGCTCTCTCTCTGGTAAAAGAGATCCAGGGGTTCAGTGTGGACCTCTTAGAGTATATTCAGCATTTCCAAGATCGAGCGGAGTGCCATGAGTCTATAGAGGAAAAGAAGCTAGCTCAGATCTGAGTCGAAGGAATGCCAAGAGAATACAGGATTCATCTGGTGAACCTCACAATCCTTACATTCTCCGTGCTAATAAAGGCAGCAAAGAACCTTTGTTCCTCCATAAAACTGCCTACTAGACCCAACAGTTGGAGAAACTCCCAAAACAATGTTTTTGCGACTTCTGTTGCTCCCATCCGTAAGTTGTAAGGGGAGGACTCTAAGACAAGAAAGTGGAAAGGAAGTGATCCCTTTCCTTACCCTTGTAGCCTGAAGGAAGTCGAGGCCTTGGTCAATGAGTGGATTAATGATGGAGAATAAGAGATGCCTGAGGTGGATGCGCTATCCCCCAAGAAAGAAAGAGAAGGTCCTAAGTATGGCATTTACCACAAAGCCACCAAATATTCCATTAAAGACTGTTAGACCTTGAGAAGGATCGTTAATAGGAAGGTCTCTGAGAAGCAACTTCACTTTAAGAAAGGTGGAAAAGACTGTTACCCTAACCACAAAGACAAAGGAAAGAACGACAACATGGTGGCGGACTGTGGTCTCATATAAGTTGACTAGGAGTTATTTGATTACCTGGGTGAGGAAGAGCTACACAATTCATATATGACATCTTATCACCACGAACTGGAAGAGGTAGGAGACTATGAGCCACCAGTCAACATCCTGGATCCTGATAGGATAACAAAAGTCCTCCAGAACTTAATGAAGTTTTGGAGAATTTAAAACCAGTTGGGACTCTTCAACAGCGCTAGGATGGAGATCACTAAGTCCATCATCAATATAGTAGAGGTACATCATAAAGAGTGTATGAGCTTGGAAGGATCCATTCCGCGAACTATCCGAGAAGACTCTAGCACCATCACCTTCTATGAAGTAGACAGAAAATACTCTTTCCCCCGCAACAGACCACTGTACGTCACAGCTTACATCTATGCAGTGGAGTTTAGAAGAGCATTCCTCGATGGAAGGGCTTCTATCAACATAATGCCTTTTGATACCTTCGAAAGGACTAGAATTCCCAAAAACTACATAATAAAGCAATGCATCACCATCACGATTTTTGGAGGAGAACGGAAGGCAACTATGGGCTATGTCAACGTGGATCTAGTTGTGGGAGAAATTTAAGCACCGACTAAGCTCCACATCATTGAGGCCCCTTCAATGAACTACCATGTCATATTAGGATGGACCTGAATGCATAGGTACGCCTCGATACCTTTGAGCTACCACCAATTCATGAAAGGAAAATGGGGAAAGAAGACACTTACCATCGAGGCATCTGATAAGCCATTTGGTACCACCAGGCATAGTTCTCAGATGTCATTTTCTTCACAGAGCTATCCACGATGATGGTGATATGGAGGCACCCCCATGGATAAAAGAAAGAGAAGGATCCAACCTAGAAACTTCCATGCCCAAGCCTCGAAAGATCACTAAGATCCAAGAGGATGAAAGGACTATATACCTATTACACAACATCCCATATTTGCTCGTTCGGTAATCTCTGGTCTGACCGGGTTTAGTTTTGAACATCACAACACGTTCGAGCTTAGACTAGCTCTTTCGAACTCTAATCCAATCAACTAGTCACTTCCCAAGATTGCAAGGCCCTATTGAAGCTAAAAAGACTGTATTGCCCTTAGGCATTCTATGCAGCTTTCTTTGACTGGGCGGTCTCGAAAACTGACGCCATCTAGGTAGCTTCTTGAGATCGGGCGATCTCGGGGACCAACACCTTATCACATTCCAAACGATTTACTTATAGTGCATGCTAGCCCGCCAATGTAGAATATCCATTATCCGGTAACTTTTTTAGACCAGGCGATCTCAAGGACCAATACCACCCTACAAGTAGCTTTCTGAGATTAGTCGATTTCAGGAACCAACACCACCTTACAGGTAGCTTTCTGAAATCGGGCGATCTCAAAAACCAATACCACCCTATCAGTAGCTCTCTAAGACCAGGCGGTCTAAGGGATCAACACTACACAGGTAGCTTTCCAAGACCGGATGGTCTTGGGAACCAACGCTTAGGTCAACACCAGCGCCTACTAGCCTGACTTAGTGAAAAATGACCAAACTTGCCCCTTGAGCCTTCAAGTATGTCTTTAAGAAAGTTCAAAATCTCTCAAGACAGTAAGTCCACCCTTCCAAAATGTTTCTAAATAGTTAGGCGTACTCAATACACTATTCTGACCAATTCCAGTCCCATTCCAATTAATTTTGATTAAAAAGACCGTTTTACCTCTAGGCATACCAACACAGCACAAATCTCTCTAGACGGTAAGTACACCTTCCAAGATTGTCTCCAAACAGTCCAGAATGCTTAATATGCCACTCCAATCCATCCTGAACCTTTTCGACCAATTATGATCAAAATGACCATTTTACCCCTAGTGGCCCAAGTGTACCCCGAAACCATGGCAGCTCTGGGTACCAAATCAACAGAACCTATTATAGGCCCATGTCCAATCCAAGGTTTGTCCCGTGACTCTAAATACTTTCAAGTCAACAAAAGTCCCTTAGAGCGTCTTACAAACGCTCTGTTAGAGTTGTCTTTTCTCCCGATTCCCTGATTATAACGCATAGCCAAAAGACTTGAGAAATGTGAAAATCAGGAAATTCCCAAAAGCCCATCCATAGGTCTTTCCATCGATACGGCTTAATTGAATAGATCGCTTCCCGAAACCCTCGATCGAACGGCTAAAAAATTTTCACTTTCAAAAACCCCTGGAACGTCTTACAAACGCTCCACTAGGGTTGTCTTTTGCTCCAATTCCCTAATCATAACGCACCGTTAAACGATTTGAGAAATGCATAAATTAGGAAATTTTATAAAGTATTTCCAGAACACTTTTCATCGGTACGGTACGATCGGAGAGATTATCTCTCGAAGGCTCTGATCATGTGGCCCAAAGACCGCTACTTTTGAATATCCGCAAAGCGTATCACAGACGCTCTGCAAAAGTTTGTTTTCATACACACTTCCCAAAGTGATATCTCACTCTTCCAAACACCTTTGAAGCTCCTTGGAGGTTCCTGTTTCTTGAAAAACAATAGGAGAACATCGTGGACGTGACCGATTTCTCCGAATCTTTCCCAGATTGCACAATTATTGAGGCAAAGTTAACATGAAAGTTTCCAGCGGTGGAGCGTATGCTACATGCACCCATATTGTAATCAAATCGATCAAAACTTTGCTTGCTCCCCAAGTTGAGTCAGTATAGAGTTTACCACGTGGCATTAAACCAATGGAGCAGTACTTGCATATATGCTACACGTGTCAGGGAAAAAATTGCCTAGACGCATGTAGCACATGCTCCAGCTCCTAAAAAATTGCCTATAAATACAGGCCTCCCCCTCTGCATATTCTAGAATCGAAAATAGTAGCGAAGCTCTGCAAAAATAGCCTCAAAACTCTGAAATATCCTATAAACCTCACCCTCCAAGCATCTAAGTTATATTCAACCTCTCTCTAGCCTATACACTCCATCTACAAAGCTTTCAATGCCATAAAAGAGCCATTTTTAGCCCCCTCAAGCCTCTCCAAAGTTATTCAAGTTCAAAACAAGTCATCCATGGAAGCTTTAAAGTGGTTTGAAGACAAAGGTGGTATTCCCTTTTGATTTATGTCTCTCCCACTTCTCTCTTCTCCCTCGTAGTCCACTTAGACTATTCTTCTCTTTTAACCCCCATCTTTTACCCCCCCTTTCTTGCATGTTTGAAATAAGCAAGTTCCTAGGTCATGCCTAGAGGAAAGCTTGTGGGAGCCACCATGTAGGGGGACCTCTCACAAGCCTTCTTTGAGATAGTATGGCCTTGGAGCATCTTACAATGTGGTGTGGCCTCTTAGCCTTATATGATTTCATGACCTCTTTTTTTGCATATGGTTACCATGTTCATGTTTTGTATGCTTGACTCCATTTTCATGTTCATCATCATTTTTCAAAAGCCTTCACTGTTTTCATTTTTGTCTTTCTCAAACCCCATATTCAAGCATTTCCCTCAAAATGGTTCTAAGATTTGGTTTCTTGAAACTTAAAAATAAACCCTAGACTTTCATGCCTTACATTTCATTACTTTTCAAGTTGCATTAAAATGGCTTTCAAACGCTTCTTTTCTATATTAATTTTTTTTTTTTAAGAATTTACTCTCTTGAGCTTTGTGGTTGAAATGGTCCATTGGAACTCTCTCTTTAATCGTTTTCCTATTATCTTTACCATATGAACCCTAGTTCATTAGAGTTGGTTTTCTTCACCCTAAGGGTGGTTTTCAAAATAACTCTCTTCAAGAGAGGTTTTCAAAATGGCATTTGTCTTCATTATTGTTAAAATGGTTTTCGAACTCCCTCTTTCTATATAAATTTCTAAGACTTGGCTCTTTTGAGTTGTAAGGTTGGAATGGCTCCTATGGAGCCTTCTCTTGAGTGGTCTTTCCATCATCTTGGCCATGAGAACCATAGCTCATTAGGTTGAGTTTTTCACACCCAAAAAATGGTTTCTAAAACACTCTTTTCAAGCAAGATTTTCAAAAATTCATTCTCTTCATTTTGCAAAAAAATGGTTTTTCAAAATTTTAATTTTTATATTGATTTTCAAAGTTTTTACTCTCTTAAGTTAGAGATTAGAATAGTCCCCATGAAGCCTTCCTTGGAATAGCTCCCTACTCTTGACCATATGAACCCTACACTTACTAGAGCTAACTGTCGCACATCGATTTTTTACACTCAAGAAAACACACATAAGTGAGAAAAATACACTATTCTCTTGTTAGAACTTATTCTTCTAGAAGGATGAGTACGACTATGTTTAAATTAGAAATTGTTTGATCAAGGGCTTTTAAAAAAAGTTTTGGAGTCATCACCTAACTTTATTAAGGTGAGTTAAGTCAGCTAAAACTAAGAGCAATATGAAGATTAAACTTAGGATTTTTGAAAAAGGCTTTGAAAACTTCCTTAAGAGAGGGTTTTTAAGAAAACAGATTGTTTAGTAACCTTTGAAAAGATTTAAGTCATTTTTTTAAAATAACTCTATTTTGGTCTTTGAAAACAATAATTCTAGGTTCGGAGTTTGGTTACATATAAGAAAGATATCCTGAAATCATCACCTTATCCGGCCCTTGCGGTACCTACATGTCTTTTTACCCTAGGTTCACTCAATTAGAATATTCAATTATTCAATATCCAATACTATCTGCTTTGAAAAAGAATTTTCAAAAAATGTTTGATATGATACATGACATGCAAGTGCAAGAAAATGATTTGACTTTGAAAATAGATTTGAACAAAAGATTTGAAGCTTGAAAAAGGTTATAGAAATTAAGAACTTGAAAAGGGTTGTGGAATTAGAAATTTGAAAAAAGTTGTGACCGCACCTATAAGGGTTGCCTACGTATCCCTTTGTTGGGAATCAAGTCAGCCGTAGTTTGGACAAGAGTCCGATTGAAAATAAACACTTTGAGATTTTTCAGAAAGTTTGATTTGAACTTTATTTGGAAGATTTGAAATTGATTTTGATTTGAAATTAAACTTGGAATTGACTTTGATTTTATTTGAAAAGATTGAACTTTGAAGGAAAACTTGGACTTGATTTGGGAAAGATGGAATTGAGTTTTGAAAATATTTTGACTTAGATTGAAGTTTAAAAACTATCTTGGCTTAGAAAAGAGTTTTAGAAAAGTCTTGGAAGCTTCCTAACTTAGGATTAGGGTTAAAGCATGTACTTGAAATAGGAAGATTTGATTTAGACTTGAAAAGTTGGATTAAGAAAAGTTTGATTTTAGAAAACTTAGAATTAGGGAAGATGGGATTTAGAAAGATTAAGAAAGGATTAGACTTGATTAAGAAACACTTGACTTGAAAAGACTTGCAAAGATTTTATTTAATCATTTGATTTGAAAGAATTTAAAAAGTTAGAATTTAGGAAATATTGGATTTTGAAAAACTTTGAATTAGAAAAATTTCAAAATAGAAAAGTTCCATTTTAGGAAAGTACAAAATTAAGAAAGTTTCATTTTAGGGAAGTTTTGATTTTAGGAAAGTTTTGATTTTGGAAAGATTTGAATTTAGAAAGTTTTGAATTTAGAAAGATTTGAAAACTTGTGATTAGGAAAGATTTAAAATTTGGAAAGATTTGAGAAGTTGAAGTTTAGAAAGTTAAGATTTGGAAATGTTTAAAATTATAAAAGGTTTGAATTAAGAAAGATTAGAATTAGGAAAGACTAGAATTTTGAAAAGACTTGAATTAGGAAAGATTTGATCCCTATTCCCTAAAATAGAAGATTGAATTTTATTTTAAAAAATAGATGATTTTATTTTATTTTTAAAATTGAAATATTTGATTTGGTTTCCTAAATTGAAAGATTTGATCTAATTCCCTAAATGGTAAGATTGGATTTGACATGAAATTGGAAATGTTTGATTTTGAAAATCTTGGATTTGGCAATCTATGATTTGGTGTAGAAAAAGAGATTTTGAATGATTTGATGTAGAAAATAGTTTTGGAAACTTATGATTTGATGAAAAATAGGAAGTCATGATTTTATAAGAGAATTAGTGTTTCTTAATCATAAACTTTAGGGCTTGACTTGGATTCTAAGACAAAGAATTTTTGGAAAGTAGATCTTTGAAAAGAGTTTTTAGAAAGTAGATTTTTGAAAAGAAGTTTTAGGAAAGAGATTTTTGAAGAGAGGTTTTAGGAAAGAGATTTTTGAAAAATAATTTGGAAAGGGGTTTGAATATAGACTTTTATAAGTCTCTCGAATATCTCACTTTCTTAAAATGATGCTAACCATGGAAAGATTAGAACCATTATAGGGTTGTGATTTTGAAAACAACATGGATTTCAAAATCTGGACCGTAATGATTACACTAAATATCACACTTTTCTAAAATAATCCTAACCATTGAATGGCTAGAATCATCTTAAAAATGTGGTTTTGATAAAAATAATTTAGGGTTTGCACCCAAAAATTTGGACTTTGATAATAACATTGAATATAACACTTTCCTAAAACAACTCTAACCATGGAATGGTTAGAATAACTTTAGGATTGTGATTTTGAAAACAAGTTTGAAAAAAAAAGAGATTTTGAATACAAATTTTAAAAGAGAGTTTTGATACAAGTTTGAAAACAACTTTGAAAGCATCTTTTAATGGATGTATGAATATGACATGCACAATGCAAAAGGGTCTTGAACATACATGGCTAGGCTTCACCACATAATCAAAGGGGCCAAACCCACACCATCAAAGATTGAATTAGAAGAAAACCCCCAGCATGGTAACCTTCAACAGTTCTTCCTAGGTATGAATCGAGAAGTCCCTTGTTTCAAGTATGCAAGAAGAGGAGGTAGAAGATGGGGATTAAAATATAAGAAAACCCAAATGAGTTCAGAGGGAGAAGAGAGAAGGGGGATTATATAAAAGTAAACCGAAAGCCTACCTTATCTTCTTCTTGCTTTGCCTGTTTGCCTTGAACCTTGGGAGTTTTGAAGTTGCAGCACTTGAGTCTTCAATGGATGCTTTGGAGGCCTATGTTTGAGTGTAGAAGGTGTATAAAGGCTAGGTTCAAGTGTATGGAGGCTAAGGCTTGAAGAATCTTGAGAGGACTAGGGTTTGGAGAGACTTTGAGCTCTGATTTTAGAGATACAGAGTTTCTAAACTATATTTGCGAACCCCTTTCACACAGCGGGAGGGTCTGTATTTATAGGCAAACAAAACCACCTTAGTGCTTGTTGCAGTGGCGCTAGGGCAAATTTCCCACTAGCACCACTAGGAGTGGTGCCAGTCACTTAGGAAAGTTTTAAGGTGGCAAGAAACATATCTTTCAACGCTAAGGACGCAAGACAAATGATTTGGGCCTCTGTCTTAGTGACTACCATGCAATTTTTGGCTTGGCTCCACTAGGAGAGACTCCGGAAAGTCTGGGATTGATCCAGAAAATTCTGAGTAACCAGACTCTGTCGGGAATGAATGGGAACCCTCGATAGAGTGTCTCCGAGGTAACTGGCTTGAGAAATAATGCTGGAATGTTTGAAAAGGTGGATCGGCTCGCCGGGGGCAAAATAGTTAATTAAATTGGGAAAACACCGGAATGGACTCGGAGTGACCCATGAGAAGGCTGGAAACACTATTAAAAGTGTTCCGAAGAGTTACCGGTTTGATACCTAGACCCGGTAGGGTCAAAAAAGGCGACAGGCCCACTAAGGGCAAAACGGTCATTTTACACGGGCTAGCCGGAATAGACTCAGAATGATCTGAAAAAGGTGTGAGAAGGTTAGGAATACTATTAGAAGCATCGTCAAGAGGTTATCGGTTTGATACCCAGAGCCGGTGTGGTTCCCGAAGGTGAACAGATGCTTAGGGGCAAAATGGTCATTTTGATTGAATGGTCTCACAATTGATCCGGAACCGACTGGAAGGCATTTGAAAATGTCGGATTGTATTTGAGATAATCTTGGAAAGGTGGACTTATCACTTTGAGGACTTAGGTACTTTCTCGAGAAACCCATCAAAAAGGCCCAAGGGGTAGTTTAGTCATTTTTTACCGGAGTGGGCTAGCAGGCACTGGTGTTGATCCGGGTTTTGAGTATTTTCATCACTCTGATGTTGTGTGACGAGTTAGTTTCCAAAGGTATCCTATCCTTCAGTAAACGTGTTACGGCCAAGAGGCGTGTTCGGTCCCGTGACATAGGGGGTTTGTTGGCAATTCCCAATGTCAACTTGCTTATGAGTGTTTTCGCCACTCTGACAGTTGCAATGTTTCCACCACTCTGACAGTTGCAATGTTTGTGAATGTTTCCACCACTCTAATGGTGTGCGTTCATTTTAGAGACTGCCTGATCTCGAGAAGCTGCTGAATGGACTTATCGTCTGAAGAATCAACTTTCTCAAAAGACATGCTAAATAACGGACATTCTACATTGGCAAGCTAGCAAGCGCCAAAAGTGAACTGTTCTACCTCTCAGAGACTTGGGTTCCATCCTTATCGACAGGTTGAAGGGACTTACCGTTCTAAGGAATTTTCACGGTAAATATACCAGAAAACTTTCTGGTTCGAGGCTTGCGGGTTTGTGAGAAAAAAACGAAGAGTTAAAGAGGTTATCTTGAGTTTTGCAAGGAAGGACCCCAGGACATTGAAGGAGTGAGCTTGAAGAACCCCAGAGAGTTGCCGGAAGTAGTCACCGTCACCGGAACTGTTGCCGAAAAATAAGATATTGCCGAAGAACTTCAAAAGGTGAGTTTTTTTGTTTTGTGTTGATTTTGATATGTAGAACTCCGTTTGAGTCGTGTAAATAGTCAAAATTGATAATTTGATGTGCTTTGAACTCACTGGTGGTGTTGTTTTTGCATTTTGATGTCTGTTTGATTGAGTTTGGATAGTTTTGCATGTTTATGTAACGTGGGTGTTTATAGGATTTGGGGATTTGCTCCTACAACCTTGGGTATTGGATTTTTTCGCTAGATTTTTTGTACCAAGTGCTTTAGAAAAATGTGTTGAACAACCATATGAGGTTTCATGATTTTATGAAAACTTTTGAAATTTTTTGAATTTTTGAAAAATAAAAAAATGCTTGAAAAATAAGAAAATTTGAGGAACTGATGGAAATGTTTGAATTTGTCCTTTAGAAAAATATGAGAATATTTTAGAAAGTATTTTGAGTGACCTTGAAAGATTTTTGTGAGAATTTGGAAAACCCTTGAATTTTTGAAACATAGAATAGGTGTTTGAAAATTTGCACAGATTATTTTATATGTGTTGGTGCTTTGAGACATTGTGGGGGCACGATTTGTGTGTTGTTGCAATGTTTTGGGCATTATAGGGACTATTTATAAATGGGACTCTGTCAAAATCTTTTGAAATTAAGGAGAGAGTTAGATAATTTTTTAAATAAAATCTTTTTGAAGGAAAAATATATAATACCTTTGAGGGTGGGCCTTTTTCGTAGAGAAGACCTCGAACAACTCGGCTTGAAATTTTTTCAAATGAGAAAAGAGCTGAAATTTTTTAAATGAAATCTTTTTTAAGGAACAAGAGATAAAACCTTGGAATGTGGGACCTTTTTGGCGGAGAACACCCGGAGAAACTCGAAAGGTCCAAGAATAAACTATTGAAAGAAAAGCTTAGGAAAAATTTTGAAAATGGAATTTTGGATAAAACCTTTGAGGCAGATAGTTAGGAAATTTTTCAAAACAGATTTTAAATTTGGAAAACTTTGAAATTGATAAAAACTTTGGGAGGAAGAATTTTTAGGATTGAAACCTTGAAAATCTTTGAGGATTAATTTTGAATAGGACTTTTTGAAGGAAAAAGTTTTTAGAAAACCTTGAAGCTTCATTGGAATAGAAATCTTTTGAAGAAGAGACTTAGAAACGTTTTGAGAAGGGTTTTGATTAAAACCTTTGAGATTGAATTTTGGCACGAACTTCGAATTTTGATTTTGAGATAACTTTGGAAAGGGGAAGGTTAAAAGACCTAGGAATTGATTTTGAGATAGACATTTAGAAAGAAAAAGTTTGGAAACTATTTTAATTTGGAATTTGGACAAAACGTGTAGAAAATTTGTTTGACTTGAAACTGTGAACATTTGAAAGCAAAATGTTCAGAAAAATCATTTTGACTCAAAAATTAAATTTTTTGAAGACAAAATGTGTAGAAAATTCATTTTGACTCGAAACTTGAATTTTTGAAGACAAAATGTATAGAAAATTCATCTTGACTCGAAACTTGAATTTTTTTTTTTTAATCTCTTCTCTTCTTTTTTTTTTCCTTTTTCGTGCATCCTCTTTCTTCTGTCTTTTCTCTTCTTTTTTTTTTTTCACACCTCTTGTCCTTTTGAACTGTATATACCATATCTTGATGTCCTTACCTTAATTTAACTTTCAGGACGGTTAAGGCTGGTGACAACGGTTTTAAGAGGATGCGCCAGTTTAGGAAAGGAGCTCGTATGGATTCTATTGGTAGTTCTAGCCATTTTAGAGGCAGTCGCAGGTCAACTAATCAGACGTCTTCTAGTCAGAGCAGGAGGGGGAGTATGCCTCCAGTCGATCCTTTCCCTCCAGCCGAGTAAGCTTTTGAGAAAGAGATGGATGTCGAGGAGGAGGTATTGGGTTTTGGAGATCGTGTGCCCAGTTATAGGAGAGCTTCTTCTAGACATAGGCAGACGGATGCTAATATGGGGGATCTAAAAATACCAAACATTCCTCCAATGGGGGACCTTGCCTATCACCCCAGTGTATATTCTCGACAACACTTGCCCCCTCCCCAAGTACATACATCCTTTAGAGGGGCCGTCCATCAGGCTTTTAGCACCATGCAGCGGGCTGTTCCATCTTATCATGCTTTCTTAGTAGAGATCGGGTTTGAAAGATTTATGGGATTATAGGCTAACCGCCTGAACCAACATTTGGTACTGGCATTGATTAAGAGGGGGTTCAGTGAGACGGGTACCTTCCACTTTGTGGGTTTCGAGCTAGGTCCTACTTCGTTGGATTACGCTATTATTACTAGAATTTCTTTTGTCGGCCATCAAATTACCTTACAACCAGTCAGTAGAGTCGATGCTTGTGCTTTGTTAGACCTGCCACCTCCTGACCATTCAGCTTTTCTGGTGTCCTAGCTTAGTCGGGATGAGAGTACCTTTTCTGTTAAGCCACCACCCGTACGATGAGATATTATGAGGCGACAATTGGTTTTGTACATCATTTTTAGCTACTTTTGCAACAACAATAAGTCGATCATCCCTTTCCGATTGGTGAGCATGGTAGCTGACTTGGGAGCTTTATTAGAGTTGGACTGGGGATCTTTCTCCTTTGGTTGCTTCCTTAGAGTCATGCGAGTCTGGACTTCCTCCCACTGGGACAGTGTAACTGAATTTTGGCCTTTTCTGGTCTGGTGGAGCTACGAGTACTTACCGGTTTGCCGTCCGGGGGTAGTAGAGGCTGACCTTTATCCTCGGGCCTTGAGATAAACTCGTGATCAGGTGGCCCATTGATATGAGATCACCGAATTCATGACGCTATGGGCAAACCTGGAGTTGATAGAGGCGAAGGATGTGATATGGTAGCCCTTTGCTGGATCAATTTATTATGAGGCAGTTAGATATCTGGTCCTAATGTCTCTATCGAGAATTTCCTTTCTGGTCCTAAGTCTTGGGAGTTTTATCTAGGTGACTGGCATTAGCGTCAGTTCCACTAGGAGTTTCGGTTAGTTGGGGATCCACTTGAGTACATGTTCGGAGCTTTGGTCGAGCGAGTTCCTATTCTATACCGGGAGTGTCAGCCGAGTGCTGGGTTTTTGCTTCCCCCGGAGACTTACTACGCCACACATTATGGGGCTCATTCCATAGGCGCCTTTACCTAGTTTGAGGTGGTGGTTGGAGGTTACACCATTAGTTAAGAGGTGGTTGACTTGTGGCGTTGGGCGGGAGGATATATGCCTCCGGCCAAATTTGTTTCCATAAGGGATCAAAGAGACCAGTTCCAGGCCGAGGTAGCTACTTTAACTGCTCGGTTGGCTCAAATGGGAAGTGGCGGGGTATGTTGTCCTCTCTCTCTTCTCATTCTGGCGTTGTTTAGTTATTCATTTGATTTGCTGATTCAAGCTCTTTCTTCTTTGTACGATGCTAGTGCTTCAAGTAGTTGGCCGCTTCCTCTTGAACCGAGTTTTAGAGATTTTGACCCAAACGTTGATTTTGACCTTTAATGGATGCCTCTAGTTGCAAGCCCAGCTTCTCTTCTGCACTATGTCCTAGACATACATTTGTTTTGTTAGACAGTTTATTTTTAATTTTCAAATAGAATGGATGTTTATGATTCAAATAGCCAGATGTATGTATTAATGAATGAGCAGGGATGGATGTTTATGATGTATATTTATTGCATTTTTTAGATATGATATTAAACTGCATTGGTGACTTCTGTTTCCACAGGAAGCTATGTCCCATGTATGCGAAGCTCATGCCGAAATTTTTATAAAAATACATGAACATATGAGGAATACACCAGTTACTAAAATGAATGGGGTGTTGTCAAGCTTTGCATTCTTGAAATGGCAACCCTTTCCTTTTCAAGGGTTTGGTCTCTCCTTTGGCTCAACCATACCTTAACCAGATGATAGCATTTCATACATTTCTTATCCTTTCGATCAATTCTGATTTCCTATTTTGGGTTAGTCTCTAGGATCATTTGGCTTGAACTCTCAACCCTCAGAGCTTAGGCAACAACTTACTTGAACTCTAGCAGAAAGATAAGCAGTCAGTCTTTCAATTTGAGGAGGTTTTGTTTTAGGACCGTAATATAGCCTAAATTGTGGGGTTTTGAATCAAATGGATATGCAGATACAAATTTGATGTTGCTTTTAGTAGGGCTCAGTTCCATACCATTCTTGATTGGTCTCCCAGTGGGGTTTGGTCCCTTGCTATCCTTCCTTTGCCTCAGCAACATGTCTGACTCATTTAGATCAAGCAATCCTTTTTCAATCAGAGTGGACTTTAGTAGAATTGTAATCTAGGCCATGTTTTTGGGTTTTTGCAAGAAATGGTAAAGGCTCAAACCTATTGCTTCTAATGGGCTTTTTTATCACCTTGGATCACCTTTAGATTTCCCTTCGTGCCTTTACTATATGCTCTTCAAGATGGCATGAAATGACCTTTTTTTTTAGGGCAGCTTGCCCCTTGATAACTCTTTCCTTTTTTTTGCTTTTCCTCTTTTTTCTTTTGTGAGGTGAATACTTCTACAACTCTTTTCTCTAATTTTTTTTTTTTTTTTGGGTTCATTCCAATCCATTGAAGGCGGTGATCTCTAGGTTAGGGTTTTTTTGGAAAGAAAAGTAATCGGCTCAACGGGTTTGACAATGGTTCCTTTTGACTCTATGGGAAATAAAATGAAGGCCTCTCTTCATTTTGAACCAAATTGCTTGATCCATAGAACCTTCACATTGCTTCAATTTGATAGAAGATGAGTGACATTCTTTGCAGAAACCTGAGCCATCTATCTACCTCAATGTGGGGGGATGGTTTTGGATCGGGGTTAACAAGAAATTTTTTGCTTTTCACAAGGCCCTAGTGGGTTAAGTAAATGGATTATAAACACTTTCTTTTTTGTGAAAAAATGAAAGATGGCTCGTCTTCCTTTTGATAGTCTAGCTACACATCGCTTAGCTTCGGTGTCTTATAACTGCTGCTTTCTGGGTGGTTTCCTCATTCATCCTTATCGTCTCTTTTATCAAAAAGTTGATCATTCGTTAAGTGGTTAACTCATGCTATCACACCCTTCAAGTCAGGTCTTCTATAAGATAGAATGCACCCCTTGTTTAAGGAGCATTCACCATTCACAAGAATATAAGATAAAAGCAATTGAATAAAAACTATCATTTTATTATTTTAATGAAAAACATAAAGTTCTTATAGGAATGCAATCATTAATTTAAAGACAAAAGTACAAGGAATAGAAAAAAAGTGAGTGAAAACACCTCTCTTTTGTACGCTTTGAAGAGAATCCCTTTCACCAGAGTTTTGGGATGATGCCCACATTTTTTATGCTCCATCCATCATTGTGATCCTCAGCCAAGGCATGACAGGCAAAGACTTCTTCTAGGGATCTGGGTGTGTTGACGGTGATGGTGTAGTTATTAGCTTCAATGACCTTCTTATTATCCTTTGTGGCCTTCTCAGTTTCTTTAATAAATAGGTTGGCTAGCTCACCTCCCTCCAGTTCGAGCAACTCGACCGATGCTTTTGGCCCGTCCAGTTCCTAGCCCATGTCTTTGTAGTTAAACTCAGTCATAGGCTAGGGGTTCTCCTATAGGTAGCGCTCAACCGCAGCATACCTAGGGTGTAGAAACTCATCACCCTAATCGTTAACGGCCATGTCTTTGGCAGGGTCCTCCTCCACAAGTACTGGCTCCTTAATTGGCCCGTCTAAAGGATTATGGACTTCATTGGGATTATAGAGATAGATCGGGCATAGCGGGAATTTCTCCTCCCAGTCGCTCTATTCATCAATCTCCCAATCCCCTTCATAATCTTCGACCATGATCACATCTAATTCACCCTCCTCCTCTATTTCCTTTAGTATCAAGTTGACGATGTGATCCGACAGAGGATTTATGATTACATTGGGGGTAGGAGTAGGGTTTACCAGTTGTAGGTCAATGGTCTTATTGTCTATCAAGTCTTGAATTTTGTGTTTGAGGGAGAAGCAGCTTTCGGTGTCATGCCCTTGGCTGCCCGAATGATACTTGCAAGTGAGATCACCATTAAAGGTTGGAGGTAAAAGGCTTGGCAATGGACGGGCCGATATGGGCTTTAGGATGTTATTCTTCAAAAGGTTATGGTTGGTCTCGGTTTAGGTACAGGCTAAGGTATCAAAGTTACAGCTGCGTCAGGCTGACCTATTAAAGTTAGATTGTGCCCTAGCAGTGCCAAAGTTAGGTGCTTGTGCAGGCATGGTTAGAGTGGGCACGGGTAGGATAGGGTGAGACTAAAGTGGTGGATGGTATTGGGGTGGTTGAATGGGCAAGATAGCAGACACCTCACTCTCTTTCTTGATTACTCCCCTTGTAGTAGCTACCTTTTTGGCTATGTTAGCAAAACTTTATCTGGTTTTTGCATAGGGATCTGTAACCCTTCCTATCTTAAGACCATTCTATATCATTTTTCCTTACATGATGAGCTTGGAGAAGCTTTTCCCTACGCTAGTGCAGATTTTGTCATAGTATATACTTTGGAAAGTGTGTACAAACAATTACACATACTCTTTCTCTTCTAGCGGGGGATTGACTTGTGCAGTTGCTTCTCTCCATCTAAAGGCATAGCTTTTGAAGCTTTCTTTATCTCCTTTACTCATTGTCATCAAGGACCACCGGTCAAAGGTAAGGTCTATGTTGTAATAGTATTGGGCTTTGAATGCATTGACCAGATCAATCCAAGTTGTGATCTTCCTTCAGTTAAGTTGGGCAAACGATTGCAAAGCGAATCTAGTGAAACTATGTTGGAATAGTTGCATGAGAAGTTTTGGATCGTTTCCATGACCACTTAATGCCCCAGCATAAAGGCGAAGGTGGGCAATAGGGTTGCTAGTGCCATCATATTTCTGAAAGTCAGGCATTTTGAACTTGACAGGTTTTGGATGGTCTGGGAAGAAGCACAGCTTGTCATAGGAGGCAAGCCCAAATGTGTCATGGCCATGGAGGCTTCGCAGCAAGTCTTTCAACCCTTGAATTTTCAGACTGAGAGGGTCGAGGAAAGTTCTTTTTATAGCAGGCGAGAGCAGTATAGTTTCCCCTTCTTCAGTATTGGCCCCCTTGGAATCCTCCTTGTTTCTCCATGTAGTATCAGATTATAGCACAACCCTTGGGTTAATAGGTTCAGAGTCCTTAGAAAAAATAATGGATGATTGTCGCGCCTAGATTTTTCGCACTCGAGGAATACTCACACAAGTGGGAAAAATGTTGTACTCTCTCGTTAGAACTCACCCTCCCAAAAGAATGAGTGCGACTAGGTTTGAATTGAAAATTGATTTGAAATAAAGGGCTTTTGAAAAAGATTCGGAGTCGCCACCTAACTTGATTAAGGTGAGTTAGGTCACCTAAAAACTAGGCATAATCCGAAGACTACACTTAGGGTTTTTGAAAAACGATTTTGAAAATATCTCCTCGAGAGAGGGTTTTTAAAGAAAACAGGTTGTTTGGCAACCTTTGGAAAACATTTAGCCCTTTTTGAAAAATAACTCCATTTGGTCTTTGAAAACAGTGATCTAGGTTCAGAGGTTGGTTACGTGTAGGGAAGACGCACTAAGCTATCACCCTACCCCGCCCTTTCGGTACCTACATGTCAATCTACCCTAGATTCACCTATGAGAGTCTTTAATTAACTATAGTTCAACCCCATTCACTTTGAAAAATAATGTTTGAAAACTAATTTAGCATGATGCATGATATGCAAGCAATAGGAAAGAATTGAAAAATAGATTTAAAAAAAGATTGCTTTGATTTGAAAATAGACTTGAAAAGATGGAATTGAAATTGAAAATTTTGAAAATTTGAAAATAGAAATTTGAAAATAGAAATTTTGAAATTGGTATTTGAGATTTGAAAAGATTTTGAAAACCACACCCATGAGGGCAGAATTGAAAGTTTGAAAAGTATTGTGACCGCACCTATGGAGGTTGCCTACGTATCCCTTTGGGGGAATCAGGTCAGTCGTAATTCGGACCGGAGTCCGATTGAAAATAGAAAAGTGGATTGAAGAAGGAACTTGAATTGGACATTGAATTTGATTTGAAATTAGAAAAGGAGATTTGAAATTGGAACTGAGAGGATTGGACTTGCTTTGGAAAGATTGATTTTGGAAAGACTTGGTTTTGGGAAGAAGGAGGTTTAGGAAACCTAGACTTAAGAAAGATGAGACTTAGGAAAGACTTGAGATTAAGAAAGATTGGATTGGAATGTTGGACTTGGAAGATTTGGAAAGATTTGGAAACTTGGAATTTAGGAAAAATTTAGATTAGGAAAGTTTCGAATTAGGAAAGTGTCATTTTTGGAAAGTTTCGAAATTAGGAAAGTTGTAGGTTTAGAAAAGTTTTGAAATTAGAAAAGCTTTATTTTTGGAAAGTTTTGGAGTTAGGAAAGTTTTGAATTAAGAAAGTTTTGAATTAAGAAAATTTCGAATTTAGAAATGTTTGAAAAAGGGAAGTTTTGATTTTGGAAAGTTTTAAAAACAAGGAAGTTTTGAAAATAAGAAAGTTTCGTTTTAGGAAAGGTTTGAAAAAGGAAAGTTTTCAGTTTAGGAAATGTTTGAATTAAGAAAAGTTTCAACTTAAGAAAGTTTGAATTAAGAAAGTTTTGAGTTTAGAAAAGTCTTAGATTTGAGAAGATTTTGAAGTTTTGGAAAGTTTAGAATTTAGAAAGTTTTTAGGTTTAGAAAGATTTAACTTAAGAAGGTTTCAAATTTAGAAAGTTTTGATTTTAGAAAGATTTGAAATTTAGAAAGTTCAAGATTTAGAAAGTTTTAGAGTTTGAATTTTAGAAAATCTTGAAATTAGGAAAGGTTGGAGTTTAGGAAGAGTTTGAAAACTTAGGTTTGAAAAGTTAAGATTTGAAAAGAAGGTAGAATTAGGAAAGGGTTGAATTAGGAAAGATTTTTATGTTCAAGTTTTGGAAACTTAAGATTTAGGAAAGTGGAGGATTAGGAAGGATTTGAATTAGGAAAGATTTGGATTTGGAAGGGATTGGATTTGGTTTCTAAAAGAAAAGATTTGATTTTGTTTCCAAAAACGGAGGACGGGATCTAGTTTCCTAAACGGGGAGATTTGATTCGGTTTCCTAAAGGGGAGATAGGATTTGGCAAGGATTTGGAAATGGAGATTCTAGAAACCCTAATCTTGAAAGTGTGGAATTTTAACGTAGAAAAGAGGTTTTGGAAACATGTATAGTTTGGATGTGAAAACAAAAGATTTTAGAAACCTAGGTTTGGGGAAAAGTTTGAAAACCATGTTTTTGGAAAGAAAATTTAGGGTTTCCTAATTGTGGGTTTTAGGGAAAGAGGATTTTTGGAAAGTGCGTTTTTAGAAACGAAAGTTTTCTAAAAGGGAATCCTAGGGAGGAGTTTTTGGAAAGTAAATTTGGAAAGAAAGTTTTTGGAAAGAAGGAGTTTTTGGAAGGTGTGTTTTTAAAAACGTAAATTTTGGAAGGAAAATCCTAAAGGGAAATTTCTAGAAGGAAAATTTTGGAAAGAAAGTTTTTGGAAAGATTTTTGGGGAACGTTTTTAGGAAGGTGAATCTAGGGAGTGTTTTTAGAAAGAGATTTTAAAGAGAAGGAGTTTTGGAAAGGAGTTGAAAAAGGGAATTTTGAAAAATAGATTTTGGAAGGGAGTTTTCGAAAACAATTTTGGAGAGGAAAGTTTTAGGAAAGTATGTTGAAAAAGAGATTTTTAGGAAGAGAGATTTAGAAGAGAGATTTTAGAAAGTGTAAAAACATCTCACTTTCCTAAAGCGATTCTAGCCATAAGAGAGCTAGAACCACTTTAAGAAAGTGGTTTTGAAAACAAAGTTTGAAAATATAAACCAAATGGTCACTTTTAATGTAACACTTTCCTAAAGCAACCCTAGCCATGGAAAGGCTAGAATCACCCTAGGATTGTGATTTTGAAAACTTGTGTTTGAAAAAGAGTTTTTGATGCAATTTTGAAAACAAGTTTGAAAACGATTTTTGAAAACGAATTTTGGAAGATGCAAGACTATGATATGCACAATGCAATTTGGGGTCGTGAACATACAAGGTTAAGGCTTCACCACATAATCAAGGGAGCCGGACCCATGTGATCTTTGGTTAGACTAGAAGAAAGCCCTCGACACGGTGACTCTCCAATAGTCTAATCCTACACATGGACCGGGAGTTCCCTTGTTTCAAGCATGCAAAAAAAAGGGGGGAAAGAGATGGGGGATTAAAATAGAGAAAACCCAAGTGAGTTAGGAGAGAGAAGAGAGAGGGGGAATGCGGAAATTTAAAGAGAAAGCCTACCTTGTATCTTCTTTAATTTGCGCGCCTTGCTTGTCTTCGGTCTTCGGTCTTCGGTCTTCGTCTTGATCTTCTTCTTCAGTCTTCAAGGGTTGTCTTCAAGCTTTAGATGGCAGCTCTTCAAGTCTTCGAAGGGTGGTTGAAGGCTAGTGTATGAGTGTATTGGGGAGTGTATGAGTGTATAGGAGACTAGGGTTTGTGTAGGGTGGCTAGGGTTTGGAAAACCTAGGGAGGCTAGGGTTTTTGGAGGTGCTCGAGCTCTGTATATCGAATTGTGTGATTTCTAGGTTAAGTTTGCAGACCCTTTTCACGTTGAATGAGGCTCTGTATTTATAGAGGGAGGACAAACCTGGCGCTTGTTGTAGTGGCGCCAGGGCAAACTTTACACTAGCGCCACTAGGAGTGGGGCCAGGCCATTTTTTGGCTTGGCGCCACTACTAGTGGCGCTAGCCAATTAGGAAAGGTTTAAGGTCGGCAAGCAACGTATCTTTGACTAGATTTGGGCACCTGTACTAGTGACTACCATGTAAATTTTAGCCTAGCTTCACTAGAAGTGACTCCAGAAAGTCCGGGAATGATTTGAAGGAGCCGGGAATGACCCGGGGGGGCCGAAAAGGAGCAGGAACACTTAAAATAGTGTCCTGGAGGTATTTGACTTGAAAAGTGAGGATAAAATGTGTCGGAAAGGTCGACCGGGCCTTTAGGGGCAAAACGGTCAATCGGACCGGAGAACTGCCGGGACAGACTCGGACTGTCTCGGAAAAAGACTTGGGATCTGAAAACATTATTTAGAATGTTCCCAGAGATTTCCGGTTTGATTCCCAGAGCTGGCGTGGTCGAAAAAGGAGACCGGCCCACTAGAGGCAAAACGGTCATTTTGTACCGGGTTTGCCGGAACTAACTCGAAATGATCCGGAAAGGTAAGGGGAGATTGAGAACACTATAAAAATTATTCTCGAGTCATTACCGGTTTGATACCCAAAGCCGGTGTGGTCGAAGAAGGAGACCGGCCCTCCAGGGGCAAAACGGTCATTTTGTACCGGGTTGGCCTGAACTGACTCGGAATGATCTGGAAAGGTAAGGAAGATTGAGAACACTATAAAAAGTATTCTCGGGTCATTACCGGTTTGATACCCAGAGCCGGTGTGGTTCCCGGGGCATTCGGATGTTTAGGGGCAAAATGGTTATCTTGACCGGAAAGTCTCGGAAAAGGTCTTAAAGGTAGTCTGGTCATTTTTCACCGAAGTGAGCTAACAGACACTGGTGTTGACCTGGGTTTTGAGTGTTTTCGCCACTCTCACGGTGTGAGTACTTCCGCTACTCGGACGGGGTTGATGATTTGTGAGTATTTTTGCTACTCGGACGGGGTTGATGATTTGTGAGTATTTCCGCTACTTGGACGGGGTTGTGAGTATTTCCGCTACTCTAACGGGGTTGTGAGTATTTCCGCTACTCTAACGGTTCTGTGAGTATTTCCGCTACTCTAACGGTTCTGTGAGTATTTCTACTACTCTAACGGTTCTGTGAGTATTTCCGCTACTCTAACGGTTCTGTGAGTAGTTTTGCTACTCGGACCGTCTCAAGGAATAAACTGTCTCGAGAGTGGGACTGGAAGGGGTCTTACCGTCTCCGAAGAGACGTGCCTGGATTGGAACCGTCTCGAGGAATAAACTGTCTCGAGAGTGGGATTGAAAAGGGGTCTTACCGTCTCCAAAGAGACGCGCCTGGATTGGAACCGTCTCGAGGAATAAACTGTCTCGAGAGAGGGATTAGAAAGGGGTCTTATCGTCTCCGAAGAGACGTGCCTGGGTTTTGAGTGTTTCCGCCACTCTAACGGTTTTGTGAGTATTTTTGCTCCTCTAACGGTTTTGTGAGTATTTCTGCTACTTTAACGGTTTTGTGAGTAGTGTCGCTACTCAGACCGTCTCGAGGAATAAACTGTCTCGAGAGAGGGATTGGAATTGGAAAGGAAAGGTCAATGCCATCTAAGGGCATTTTGGTCATTTTGCCTCTATTTGGGCCTGACAGGCCCGCGAAGCGATGGAAAAGATGGAATTTGAACCTAGAGAATTGGTTTCGATTGGAATATGCCCACTATGACTTGAAAACAAGTATGGACGGAGTGTAGACTCCCGAGCGGTCAAAAATGGGGTGCTTACAATGATGATGGGGCCAAAGCAGCATCTTTCATAACCATAGTTTGGATGAGCTTAAACATCTCATCGATCTTGGTTCTCATTTCATTGACCTATTCTCGAGAGATTGAGGATGACTAAAGATTGGTAGCCATTAGCACAGCTCTTTGTCTAGTAATGATAGGATCTCTAAGTGGATGCCAATCTTTCTTAAGAGCAATGATGGCTTTCTATGGTGTAGTCTCTATGAAAGTAAAAGAAAAAAAAAGAAAAGACACAAGCCACAAATTAGTTTTTGATATTTGGAAAGCTTTATGCAATGCATGTCTTAGGGGTGTCTCTTCTTGAGAGGGAGACTAAACATGATGAATTTGGTCCACTTTTTGGAGATAGGGGGTCTGCCCCTATATGCAGATACTTTACTGTTTGATTTGAACATTCATTCATTCATTCATTCATGAGAAGTAAAGAAGTACATTGAACTTTGAGTTTAAAATACAAGAGAATCGATGTACATTGTAATAGGGGGAGAGGGAACACTTTTCTTGGGACTTCCACCTATCTACTTTTACATTTGAGATCCTAAACTACTCTTAAGTCGTCGGATTTGTTTTCTTTGAGTTTGATGTTGAGTAGGTCATTGAGAGACCTTACTGTTTGATTGTCTCTTGTCTTCTTGGCAACCCTATCTCCGTGAGCATAAAGGGATTGGAGCCCTTCTTTGTGACATGACTTAAAATGCATTCCATGAGTCCTTAGGGTTACAAGAGAACCCTTAGAATTTTGATAGGTTTAATACAAGGGAGAATGAACTTGGTGTCACTCTTTTTGGGTTAATCACATGCATGAAGATGCAACAACTTTAGTTACTTTGAAACTCTTATCTTAAAATGGAATATTGAACGTATGAACATGTATGCTAAGAGTATAGAGAGAGAATACAATTGTAGAATAAATATGTATGCATGAGCATTTATACATGCATTATAACAGTAAGAATTTAGACAAGGATAAAGGAAAGTAAAGCAATCACCTTTCTCCCATGGTTTTTGAAATTAACGTGTGTGTCTCAAATCCAACAGAGGTTCGGCTATGCATGGTTTCTACATGAGCATGAGATTGAGAGTTTACTAATGATTCCTAAGAAGGCTCGGTTACCAGATCTTCAAACCTAGGCCCACTCTCCAAGGTGATGCCATTATAGGTTGGTGATCCGAACAGGGGAACCATCAAGAGGCCGTAAGCTAAGAAACTAACATAATATCCGCCCACAACTAATATACTATTTTTCCTTCTAACTAGAAGGGAAATAACCAAGTAAAGAATGCAAATATGTAAATGCAAATGCACATGCAGTGTGTGTATGAAATTTTAAAAAACGGAGGAAAAGGCCCAACAACTTTCATTCATCCTGTCCATTCCATCCTATTCATTCATGACATACATGGCAGTTAATATGACATAAAATAAAATGTGAACAAAGGTCCACCTACAAAAATAAAGACGCAAGAAGTTAGTACTTGAATGACAAACTTAATATAAGATAGAATGATTGGGTATGAATTGAATGCAAGTAATAACATGTTTTTGAAAACAACTTTAAAAAGGTTGATTTTGAAATTTTGAAGTAGATAAACTTAGATAAGTTAATTGAAGATTGTAGATGAGTGAGGGGTGAAAAGACATGAAAATGGCCTAACCCTTTAAGCGTCACAAGTGGAGTGACCAGCTGTCACACCTTGATTTTTCGCACTCGAGAAAACACACACAAGTGAGAAAAACATAGTATTCTCTGGTTAGAACTCATCCTCCTAGAAGGACGAGTGCAACTAGGTTTGAATTAGAAATTGCTTTGATTAAGGGTTTTTAGAAAAAGTTTTGGAGTCACCACCTAACTTTGTTAATATGAGTTAGGTCACCTAAAACTAAGAGTAATTTGAAGATTAAACTTAGAGTTTTTGAAAACTTACTCAAGAGAGGGTTTTAAGAAAACAGGTTGTTTGGCAACCTTTGAAAATATTTAAGCTATTGTTTTTTAAAATAACTCTATTTTGGTCTTTGCAAACAGTGATTCTAGGTTTGAAAGTTCATTACGTATGGAGAAGATATCCTAAGATCATCACCCTATCCCGCCCTTACAGTACATATATGCCTTTTCACTCTAGGTTCACTTAATTATAATATTTGATTATTCAATGTCCAATACTATCCACTTTGAAAAGAATTTTGAAAAAAGGTTTGATATGACGCATGACATGCAAGTGCAAGAAAAGGATTTGATTTTGAAAATATATTTGAAAAAATGATTTGAACCTTGAAAAAGGTTATAGAAATTAAAAATTTGAAAAAAGTTGTGGAATTAGAAATTTGAAAAAGGTTGTGACTGCACCTATGAGAGTTACTTATGTATCCCTTTGTTGAGAGTTAGATTAGTCGTAGTTCAAACAAGAGTTCGATTGAAAATAAACACTTTGAGGTTTTTCGAAAAGTTTGATTTGAACTTTGTTTGGAAGATTTGAAATTGATTTTGACTTGAAATTGAACTTGGAATTGATTTTTATTTGACTTGAAAATATTGAACTTTGAAGGAAAACTTGAACTTGATTTGTGAAAGATAGAATTGGGTTTTGAAAACATTTTGACTTATATTGAAGTTTGAAAACCATCTTGGTTTAAAAAAGAGTTTTAGAAAAGTTTTGGATGCTTCCTAACTTAGGATTAGGGTTGAACTATGATATAGGTATCCTAAGACTTAGGTAACCTAGGGTTAAAACAAGTACTTGAAATAAAAAGGCTTGATTTAATCTTGAAAAGTTGGATTAAGGAAAGTTTGATTTTAGAAAACTTAGAATTAGAGAAGATGGGATTTAGAAAGATTAAGAAAGGATTTGACTTAATTTAGAAACACTTGTCTTAAAAAGACTTGCAAAGATTTGAGTTGATTATTTAATTTGAAAAAATTTAGAAAGTTAGAATTTATGAAAGATTGAATTTTGGAAAGCTTTGAATTAGAAAAGTTTCAAAATAGGAAAGTTCCATTTTAGGAAAGTACCAAATAAAGAAAGTTTCATTTTAGGAAAATGTTGAGTTAAAAAAGTTTCATTTTAGGGAAGTTTTCGTTTTAGGAAAGTTTTTATTTTGAAAAGTTTTGAATTTAGAAAGATTTGAAAACTTGTGATTAGGAAATATTTAAAATTTGAAAAGATTTGATAAGTTGAAGTTTAGAAAGTTGAGATTTGAAAATGTTTGAAGTTAGAAAAGATTTGAATTAGGAAATATTAGAATTAGGAAATACTAGAATTTAGGAAAGACTTGAATTAGGAAAGATTCGATCCCTATTCCCTAAAGTAGAAGATTGGATTTTATTTTTACAAATTGGTGATTTAATTTTATTTCCAAAATTAGAGGATTTGATTTTGTTTCCTAAATTAGAAGATTTGATCTAGTTTTCTACATTGTAAGATTGGATTTGACATGGAATTGGAAAGTTTTGATTTTAAAAATTTTGGATTTGGCAATCTTTGATTTGATGTAGAAAAATAGGTTTTGGAAACTTATGATTTGATGTAAAAAATAGTTTTGTAAACCTATGATTTGATGAAAAATAAGTAGTCATGATTTTATGAAAAGAATTAGGGTTTCCTAATCATGGACTCTAGGGCTTGACTTGGATTCCAAGACAAAAAAATTTTGGAAAGTAGATCTTTCAAAAGAGGTTTTAGAAAAGAGATTTTTGAAGAGAGGTTTTAAGAGAGAGATTTTTGAAAAACAATTTAGAAAGAGGTTTGGATATAGACTTTTACAAGTCTCTCGAATATCTCACTTTCCTAAAACGATTCTAACCATGGAAAGATTAGAACATTATAGGATTGTGATTTTGAAAACAATATAGGTTTGAAACATGGTCCATAATGATTACATTAAATATCACACTTTCCTAAAACAACTCTAATCATGAAATGGCTAGAATTATCTTAAAATTATGATTTTGATAAAAATAATTTAGAGTTTGCACCAAAAAATTTGGACCTTGATAGAATAAACATAACTATGAAATTGCTAGAATCACTTTAGGATTGTGATTTTGAAAACAAGTTTGAAAAAGGAGATTTTGAATGCAGGTTTCGAAAGAGAGTTTTGAGGCAAGTTTGAAAACAATTTTGAAAGCATCTTTTAATGAATGTATGAATATAACATGCACAATACAAAAGGGTCGTGAATATACAAAGTTAGGCTTCACCATATAATCAAGGGGACAGAACCCACACCATCAAAGGTTGAACTAGAAGAAAACCCCTAGCACAGTAACCTTTGACAGTCCTTCCCAAGCATAAACCAGGAAGTCCCTTGTTTTAAGCATGCAAGAAGAGGAGGTAGAAGATAAGGATTAAAATAGAAAAAAAACCCAAGTGCGTTCCGAAGGAGAAGAGAGAGGGTGGATTACATAAAAGTAAATCAAAAGCCTATCTTGTTTTCTTCTTGCTTTGTTTGCTTGACTTAAACCTTGGGAGTTTTGAAGTTGCAGCACTTGAGTCTTCAATGGATGATTTGGAGGCCTATGTTTAAGTGTAGAAGGTGTATGGAGGCTAGGGTTCAAGTGTATGGAGGCTAGGGCTTAAAGAAGCTTGAGAGGACTAAGGTTTGGAGAGACTTCGAGCTCTTATTTTAGAGAGACAGAGTTTCAGGACTGTGTTTGCTGACCCTTTTCACACAGAGGGAGGGTCTGTATTTATAGGCAAACAAAACTACCTTGGCGCTTGTTGCAGTGGCACTAGGGCAAATTTTCCACTAGCGCCGCTCCAGGCCTTTTATTGCCTTAGCGCCACTGCTAATGGTGCCAGCCACTTAGAAAAGTTTTAAAGTGGCGAAAAACATATCTTTCAGCCTTTGAAATGCAAGGCAAATGATTTAGGCACCTGTTTTAGTAACTACCATGCAATTTTTTACTTAGCTCCAGTAAAAGTGACTCTAGAAAGTTCAGAAATAATCTAAAAGTTCTGAGTAACCAGACTCAACTAGGAATAGATGGGAACCCTCGAGAGATTGTCTCGGAGGTAACTGGCTTGAGAAGCAATGCCGGAATGTTTAAAAAGGTCGACCGGCCCGTTGGGGCAAAACGATCAATTGAACCAGGAAAACACCAGAATGGACTCAAAGTGACTCTTGAGAAGGCTTGAAGGTTGAAAACACTATTGAAAGTGTTCCGAGGAGTTACCAGTTTGATACCCAAAGCAGGTGGGGTCGGAAAAGGCGACAAGCCTACTAGGGGCAAAATAGTCATTTTGCATTGGACTTGTCGAAATAGACTTGGAATGATCTGAAAAGGTACGGGAAGGTCAAGATTACTATTAGAAGTATCCTCGGGAGATTACTGGTTTGATACCCAGAGCCGGTGTGGTTCTCGGAGGCAAGCAGATGCCTAGGAGAAAAATAGTCATTTTGACCAGATGATCTCGGAATTGATCTGGAACCAACTGGTAGGTATTTGAACATGTCAGATTGTTTTTGAGACAATCTTGGAAAGGTGGATTTACCGCTTTGAGGACTTAGGTACTTTCTCAAGAAGCGTGCTAGAAAGGCCCAAGAGGCAGTTTGGTCATTTTTTACCGAAATGGGCTAGTAAGCACTGGTGTTGACCCGTGTTTTGAGTGTTTCTGTCACTCTAACGGTGTGTGATGAGTTGGTTTCCAATGGTATCCTGTCCTTCGATAAACGTGTCATGGCTAAGAGGCGTGTTCGATCTCATGACATAGGGGGTTTGTTAGCAATTCCCAATGTCGATCTGTTTGTGAGTGTTTCCACCACTCTGACGGTGTGCATTCATTCCAAAGACTGTCTGATCTTGGGCAACTGTTGGATGAACTTATCGTTTAAGGAATCAACTTTCTCGAAAGACATGTCGAATAATAGACATTCTACATTGGCGGGCTAGCAGGCGCTAGAAGTGAACCGTTCCACCATCTCGGGGACTTAGGTTCCGTCCCAGCCGACAAGTTTAAAGGGACTTACCGTTTTGAAGAGTTTTTTTGATAAACGTGCCGGATTGAATGGACATGCCATTTAAGGGATCAACTTTCTCGAAAAATTTGCCTACTTGAGTTTGATTGGTTTAGACTGGAATTAGAACTGGAATTGGGATTAAAATAGGGGCTTACCATCATTAGGAAAACGCACCAACTAGAATTGGACGGAGCAATGTTGCAAGGGCATTTTGGTCATTTTATCTCTATTAGGCCCGGTGGGCCCACGAAGTGATTAATTGACTGGACTGAATCTGAAAAACTGGTTTGGACTTGAATGTGTCTGTGTTAGTTTAAATGTGAGTCCGATCAGGTTGGAGATTGCTGAGTAGGTAAAAATGGGGTGCTTACCCCAACTTTCATGGAAATGATCTTTAAATTTATATAATTCCTTGAATTTGTTTTCCAAATTCTCTACATTTACACCATAGTTTTCAAAACCCATTTCAAAGTGCATGTGCAAAACAACTTTTCCAAAACCACTAAGCTCTAAACCCTAGTTCAAAACCACCTTCCAACCTTGGGTTAACTTGACCTTAGTTGTCCAATCTTAGATTAACTTAACCCAAGTTAGCTAACCCTAGGTCACCTTAACGCTAAGTTAACCTAACTCTAGTTAGTTAACCTTAGGTCAATCCAACTCTAGTCCAACCTAACCCTAATTGTCCAACCCTAGATTATCCTAACCCTGGTTAGTTAACCCTAAGTCAACCCGACCAAGGTTAGTCAGTTTCAAGACTCCAATTCAAAGACCTCTTTTCAAATGATCTTTCAATTCAAAGCCATTGTCATAGCATACTTTAAAAAACATCCTACTCTCTTAAGATTTCAAAAATTAACTCCAAAATCTTTTCAAATACTTCCATACTCTATCTTAAAAAATGATTTCAAGAAATTCTCTTAAACTTATCTCGACTAAAATGGCTAGACACTAAAAAGTTTTCAAAAACTATTTTAAAAATATTTTCAAAAACTCATAACTCTAAAGTGTCCCTAACCCTTTATGGTTAGGGATTCCAAGGGAAGGTGATCCATTAAATATAACCTTCAAGGTTGTCCATATTAGGGTTCCAAAACTCTAAGTGTTTTCAAGAACTCTCTTCAAAAATGATTTTCAAATATCACACTCTTGAAGCAATCCTAATCCTTCCATGGTGAGGATTGTTTAATTATAAATGAGATATTCAAGAAGGGTTTTATAACCCTAAAGTTTTAAAAATTAAAAAGGAAGTCTCTAGCCCATTTTCCAAACATGTTTTCAAAACTCATCGCCCAAAAGGAGTTTAGTTCTTCAATGACTAACCTCTTAAATATGATGAAATATTGAACATGCCTTTCATAAGGTATCCAAAAAAAAAACTATTTCAAAAGCTTTTTAAAGACAAGTTCACAAGAGCATTTGCAACCCAAACTCTATCTCTAAAATTTTCAAACACAAGACTTGAAAACATTTCTCCCTTGAGATATTTTTAAAACCTTTCTAGAAACTCTCTTGAGTTATTTCAAAGCACTTTCAAAAACTCCCTTGAGTTGTTTCAAAACATTTTCAAAACTCCCTTGAGTTATTTCAAAACCTTTCCAAAACTCCTTTTAGTTGTTTCAAAACATTTTCAAAACTCTCTTGAATTATTTCAAAACCCCCTTGAGTTGTTTCAAAGTACTTCCAAAACTCCCTTGAATTGTTTCAAAACATTTCAAAACTCTCTAGAGTTAATTTAAAAAATATTTAAAATCATTTTCAAACCTAATTTCAAAAACACTTCAAACATCTCAAGTCTTATTTTAAACACATTTTTCTAAATTCTCAAGTTCTCTTTTTCCAAAGACCTCAATGTGTCTTCAAACCATTCCAAAGGCCCCAATGTGCCTATTTTTTATCGGGCCCTTGCCTAAACTATGAATAACCTGATTCTTACCAAATGCGATACGTAAGCAATCTAAAATGGTGCGGTTATAACCTTTATTTCAACCCAAGTTCCCTTTTTAAAAGTTTCTATCAATTCAAAATTCCTATCTCAAATCCCTTCAAAACTTTTATGTTTTCAAACATCTTTTTCAAAACATGCATCATGTATCATTCATCCAAAAAGTGATGACGAAGCCCATTTTTCAAAATTCTAACGTGGATATTAAGTGGATATTAGTAACCGGTTATTCAAGTGAGTGGACCAAGTGTGACTAGATATGTAGGTACCGAAAGGGCGAGGGAGGGTGATGATCTTAGTATGTCTTCTCTATACGTAACCAACCCCCAAGCCATATATTTTTAGTTTCAAAGACCAACCCGGAGTCATGTTTTTAAAAGGGCTTTAATACATTTTAAAACATTGCTAAAAACCTCTGTTTCAAAAACCATCCTAAGAAGGATATTTTCAAAATGATTTCAAAAAACCTAAGTTTAGTCTTCGGATTATACTTAGTTTTAGATGACCTAAGACATCTTTAACTATATTAGGTGGCGATTCTAAAATTTTTTCAAAAGCCTATGTTCAAATCAATTTCAAGATCAAACCTAGTCACACTAGCCCTTCTAGGAGGATGAGTTCTAATGAGAGAGTACCGTGCTTTTTCCCGAGCCAAGTGGGCTTGGTTAAAAATCGAGGCGCGACAATGACGATATGCAGGGGGAAGGTCTACTAGAGTAGGTACTGACCCCCCACCAGAAGCCATGATTTATGAGCAAGGTGACGAGGCACTTGAAGAGATTGTTGAGAAGCTTGAACTGGCACTTGACTGCATGCAAGATGCATAAGGGACTTTAAGAGATCAATCTTCAGAATGGCGAGGGATCCTCCCAGCCATTATTTATAAACAAAGGGCTAATGCTCAAGGAATAAGATGCTCTTATCAAGTTAGTGAGGAGTTACTCAGATGTGTTTGCCTGGATGTATGATGAAATGACTAGTCTCGACCCAGTAGTGGTGTCTCATTACTTGGATGTTTTCCCAAATTCCAGGCCATGCAAGCAGTCCGCGAAGAAATACCATCTAGACCTAGAGGAAAAGATTAAAAAGGAGATTAAAAAGCTTTAGGAGGTTGGATTCATCAAACCCATCCAATATCCCTTATGGTTGGCGAATGTTATCCCCGTTAAGGAGAAGAACAGGCAGATACGCGTGTGTGTGGATTTCCGCAATCTTAATAAGGCGTGACCGAAGAACTAGTTCCCGCTGCCTCACATAGACACACTGATGGACTCCACCTTCGGTTGCCAAATTTTTTTGTTCATGGATGGTTTCAGTGGTTATAACCAGATCAAAATGGCCACAGAAGATGTAAAAAAAATTGCATTTCGAACCACGTTGGGCAACTTCTTTTACACAATCATACCCTTCGGTTTGAAGAATGTTGGAGCCACTTGCCAATGGGCAATGACTGCTATATTCCATGACATGTTACACCATACAGTCGAGGACTATGTCAATGACTTAATGGTAAAATCTTTGAAGAAAGAGGAACATCTACAACACCTTGAGTAAGTCTTCAAAAGATGTAAGAAGTATAGTATGATGATGAACCCGCTAAAATGAGCCTTTGGATTAACTGCAAATAAATTCTTGGGGTTTTTGGTTTATCAACACAGTATTGATGCAAATGGAGCAAAGTTTAAAGCCATAACAAACATGCCTTACCTGCGGAAGTTCATATCGATGCTCACAGAGATCACTTTACCCTTTACTCCATTGCTAAAGGGAAAGGCAAAGTTCAAATGGGAACATCATACCGCTTTCAAGGTAGTCAAAACTACTTTATCCTCCCCACAAACCATGATTGCTCCACACCTAGGGAAGCCCTTGATCTTGTCCTTAACATCTACTCTAAGATCCATTAGAGCACTCCTTGTTCAAAAGCTAGAAGGAGTAGGGAAGCCAATTTATTATATCAGCACAAAAATCAGGGGACCAGAAGTAAGGTACACGACTATCGAGAGGCATTGCTTAGCCCTCATGTTCATCACACAGAAACTAAGGCACTACTTCCTGGCTCACCCAGTACATATAGTCACCTATAGTGATCCCATTAAATATCTACTCAGTAAACTTGCCCTCATGGGAAGGATGGTGTGATGGCTCCTAGCCCTTGTGGAATTTTAACTTAAGTGTGTTACACCTACTGCGATCAAGTTTCAAGCATTAGCTGAACTCCTTGCCCACTTCCCAAGTGGTTCCTATGAGCCCATCGATGATGCTCTGCTAGGCGATGACTTCTAGGCAGTCATTGCCTCCTTTGATTCTTTAGAGGAGCTCTGGACCTTAGTTTCGATAGATCTAACAACAATGGCAAAGGAGGGGCAAGAATACTTCTGAGAAGCAACAATGGGAGGGTTATCAGTCTCTCTTATAGATTGGAATTTTGATGCTTTAACAATGAAACAGAATATGAGGCCCTCATTTTGGGACTCATGGCAGCCAATAAGATGGGAATAAAATGTTTAAGGATTAAAGGAAACTCGAAGCTCATAATCAAACAAGCTTCAGGACACTTTGCACTAAAAGAAACCACCCTAGCTTCGTATAGAACCATTGTGCTAAGATTATTGGACAAGTTCAATAAGGTCCTCATTGACCACACTTAAAATAGACAACTGACATCCTAATGCACTGGCAATGCTCGGGGTAAAGACCGATTTCCTTGGGAAAGAAATAATTATTGTCATTAGCAAAAGGATTGATCCCTCTACCATCCTAGGAAGATTTTCCAAGGAGGTCCCTGATGCTTGGCATGGAGATATCATGAAGTAACTAAAGAATGGGGAGGAACTCTACTCCTAACTAAAGCACCCCGGTTCCTCATTTTGCAAGGAGACTTATACTTTAGAGGAGCTAGCTGGTTGTTGGCTTGATGTGTTAACCACGAAGAAGCAAGCCTAAAGCTCCAACAAGTACATAACAAATCTTGTGGAAATGAGGATGTAAGCCTCTACAGGAGGATTCAATGGTAGGGGTACTGCTACCCTGACATGGAAAGAGACTCTCAAAGGGTTTAGGCTAATTGTTCTCACTGTTAAACCTATATAAGGCAAGATGAATGCAACTTCATTGAGGATGTTCCAAACTGGAGACAAATCTACTTTAGTTACCTTCGAGAATTTTCCCTACCTGTAAACAATCTTAACGCTGCTCGAGTGAAAAAGAGATCCACTCGATTTTTCCTCAAACTCGGGCAATTGTTCAGAAGGAGCCTCGACGGCACTCCATTGAAATGTCTAGCTAGAAAGAAAATTAACGTTGCATTACAAGAACATCAGGGATGAACAAAACTCTTTTAGCACTTATTACACCTGTGCTACTATTGGCCCTCCATGGAAGAAAATTAGCTTAATTTTGCCAAAAGATGTAAGTCATGCTAGAAACACGGAAGCCTCATACATGCTCCTATTATAGGGCTCCATCAGATAAAGACTCCTTGGCCTTTCCATGCATGGGCCCTAGACTTGGTAGGACTTATTGCCACGCTCTTAAAGGGGGCATAGATGGAACATGGAAGCTACAATAGTAAGTAGCATGTGGGTGGAGGCAACTTCGATGAGGAAGGCAGATGGAGCACTCATTGCCAACTTCATCCAAAAGAACATTATCTGTTGATTTGGCATCCTAAAGGTGATACTCTCTAACAATGGAACCCCCTTTGTCAACAAGCATGTCTGAAAAAATCTTAATGCTTATGGCATCAAGCACCACAAGTCAACTCCATACTATCCCAAGGAAAATGGACAAGCTAAAGGAATCAACAAAACATTGACTAAAATTATAAGCAAGATGATGGACGAAACAGAAGGAACCTGGGCAAAATGCCTACCAGAAGCTCTTTGGGCTTACTGAACTTCCAAAAAAAGACCTACTTAAGCAACCCCTTATTTCTTAGTGTATGGTTCAGAAGCTATTCTACCTATAGAGATAGCAGTTCCTTCAGCAAGGATGGCTCTTGCAGCTAGAATGACCATTGACACTAGAAGAACAAATCTCAAAGCCTTAGATGAGAGGAGAGGCAAAGAAATTAAAAAGATGGAAAATTATCAACAAACTTTGGCAAAAGCATACAATCGATTGGTGATCCCAAGAACTTTGAGAAAGGTGACCTGGTCTGGAAGACAGTTGAACCCATTATGCACCTAAGTGGGAGGGACCATACAAAGTGGTGGAGGGTCATCACAATGATTACTACAAGTTACAGAGGAGCACTGATGGATTCAAGGCTGGTCCAATCAATGTTTTGTTCATCAAAAAGTACTTTCCCCCTAGTATAGGAGCATTCCTTCTTTTTGTTTTGTTTTTTTAGAAGCCCTTTCTCTGTTACAGTTTATTATGTAAATCAAGTGAAGTCTGTACTCAAAACAATTAAAAGTAGAAATGAACTTCCATTTTGATTAAAAGATGGCTTCCTTATAAGAGAGTTCCTTATAAAAACAAAAAGACCACTACCTCCTATTTCATAAATAAGTCTTTAAAAATAAGAGTCTATGGTAAGGTCAGTCATTGGGAGATTCTTTACACTGCTTCAAAAGCCACCTTGGCTCGCTCGTAGTTAGCCTTTAGCTTCTCCAAAGTGGCTCTTGACTCACGCAAAGGGACTTCGTAAGCATCAACCACATGCGAGTTGTCTTCATACCTCTGTAGCTTCCCAGAAATATTCTAGCGCTCTTTCAGCCACATTAGAGGGAAGCCGAGCTACTCAAAGTCATTTGCACATGCTGACTCCACACGAAGGAATTCTTTGTTAACTTTATAAACTTTCTTGCTATCCAATCGCTGAACGAAGCTTCCTAGTTGGTCTAGTAACATTTCACCTAGGGCTCGCTTAGACAAACCAAAGCCTGCAAAAGTCTCATGATAGCATATCTTGACATGTTCAAAAAGAGGATATAACTCCTCCAAAATAGAACATCCCAAGAACACAACAGTCTTCTTCTTGGGAACCCCAACAATAATTCCAAAATCTGGAGGCACTGCGGTCTTCAAGGGACCCTCAAAGAAAGCAACAGAAGGAACGAGGCTCTTCACAAATACCTTGGCCTGCTTGAGAAAATCACCAAATAATCACAATCAAGGTAGAGGAGAACGAAAAAAAACTAATAAAGAAAGAGACTTGTTGGGGGAGGATCAACATTATGCTTTAAAGATCCTCTGATGGTAGTGTCTGGGATATCTATTGCCCCACCTTTATACCCACATTTCTTTGCTACATCTTCATCTTCCCTCTCCTCCTTGGGATCTGACATAATCTTCTCAACATCAGACTCAAAGCACTTCTTCAGATGATCATCAATATCGTCTTCATCTTCTTCTTCACACTCAACAGCAAACTCTCCCTCACCAGAGGTATCACCTCCTTCTTCCTTGTCTATCCCTGTAACCTCTTTATCAAGAGTCCCCTCATCATCTTCAAAGTCTCTACTCACCTCCTCCGCTTTTGATACTATGAAAGAAATAAGAACCATTAAGAAGCAAGATATTGAAATAATAAAAAAGAAAGAGAGAGAAAATTTTTCAAATGTTGCTTTCTTTTTCTTCGATGAGAAACCTGCACCTTTCTCCTGTGATAAAGCCTTGAACTCTAAAGAATAGAAAAAGAGGAAAGCAAGTTAAAGGAAGACCATAAGCCCTACACAGTATATAAAGAAGAGGAACAAAAAGAAATTTCTTACTATATGAACGCACTTCGAGGGAGGAGTAGAAGATGGCCTAAGAGCAAAGCGCGTGCCCAGATGAGCACTGGAGGAAGGAGAAGCCTAGGCGGGAGCGAAAGTTTTCATAACCCCCTTTGGAGTGCTAACTTTTGGTTGAAAAATCTAGGGCTTGGGAGACTTTCCTTTAGAACCTTTGACAGATACAGGATTCAAAGGAGAAAACTGATAGAGGACACCCCTGTCTTTCTTCTGATTCTTTTTCTTCTAGAGATGAAGAGGATGATCCCCCTTTGCCACTGCTTTAGCTTTGATGAGAACTACTTTCCTAGAGCAAAAAAAGAAAAAAGAGTCGAGATTTTGTCTCTAGTATAACTTGTGGTTGAGAGTTAACTGGCCCTCTCGATCAATGTTAGGAAAGTCAATTAGCGAGTAACCTTGAAAAGACACTACTAGGGCATCTACCCAAAACTAGCCCTCTCGATCAATGTTAGGAGAGTCAATTAGTGAGTAACCTTGGAAAGACAATACTAGGGCATCTACTCACAATCGCTTGCAACTGCTCTTGAAGGAGGACTTGGTAGGGGGAGCACCAAGCACCCATCAATCAAAGCCAAAATGCTTTAAAACCCTATCCGACCTATACATAACAGTATTAGGCCCATCTTCAGTGAGCAGCGGCAAGGACCCAGGAAGGATCATAAAAAATAAATCACGAATGTTAGTAGGAAGAGGGCTCTGGATTTTTTTGAAGTCCCCCCCCCCCCCCACCCCAAGACCCATGGGATATTGTAATGATTTCTCAGGTGCAGCAACTTTTCCATAAGGATTCTCTGTCTTCTTCATTGTTTGGGGCGTATGCATTGATGAATGCACACTTGAAGTTACTCTTGATTTCACCCACCAGCATGATGGAGTGTTTCTCTTTAAGTCTAAAATCAAGCTTAAAGAATTTTCCTCCCAATACAGAGTAGGCCTCCTGAGAGCCCTTTTGCCTTGACTGACTCCTATACTCCACCTTTCCTTCCCAACAACGAGTTGATTTTCTTGGTATTACAATCTTTCCATTTAGTTTCCTGAAAGAATGCCATATCAACATATCTACCTTTTACGTATTTTTTCACCATCTTTTTTTGCTTATTTCCTAATCCTCTTACATTCCAGGACAATAATTTCATTGACACAAACAAGTAAACACCTTTCAAACAACAACCAGTGTATCACTTTCTCCCCTTCCTTCCCCTATCTTGCATCCATGTTTCACAATCTCTTAATTCCAGTGAAGTTAATCTTTTCTTGATTTCATCTTCCTTTCCTTTAAAATTTATCCCCAATTCTCTACCTATTTTAATCTTTTGAGTAGCTTCCTCCTCACAATGCTTCCCAAGCTCATCAAGCCAAAGACAAATATTGATCTTTTCTTCTTTGAACATTTGAGATTGCTAAAAGTGCACGAAAGGAGCCTTGTACAAGTGACTTATTTCCCCTGGCCGGGCTTTGTGGCAATGTTATGGTGGGTTGGGCTAACAATATGAGTTAGGCAAGCTGCCGTGGGCTGATAGTTGATTGTTGGGCTTTTGGGGGAACAGGTAGGGCCCAAAGCTATTCCAGAATCAGGGGCCAACGTTTCCAGATTTGAATTTGAATTTTTAATCAAAGGATATAGCCCTAGCATTTCTTCTTCCTTGCTATTGGTGCTGCCATTTGAAATAAGAGGAACATGAGCAGTAATTTGCCTTGGGAACCTTTTCCTTTCCTCCATAGATTTTGAGTCCCTATGAATGCCATTAATTCTATGCGTAAGTGAGGCTAAAACATTCTCTGACTCATTTGAATTTGCCACTTGGCTGATGACATCTAGGTCATCATCTTCTTCCTCACCTTCTTCCTTCTCTCTTCCCTGGTTCTACTGAGGGGACACCAGGGTTGCAATGACTTTTAGAGTTTCGTCTTCAAGCACACCAGTACAGTAATCCTATTTAGAAGCCTTCTTCAGGGGCGACCTTTCCTCCCAGGTCGATGTACTGCCATCTTCCTCAGCATTTGAACAATACAGGGGACATTTTGGGATTTTTGTTGGATAAGAGGCTCTAGCTAGTTAACCTTCCTCTACTAACCTGACTTTGTACCAAAAATTGCCTATGATTGCTTTACAGACCTCGTTGATATGATCGGTTTCAATTAGTACCCTTCCATACTCAAGAACTTCTTTTTTTGATGTCCTAGCATCTACAGAGATGACCCTTCCCCAAAGATTCCCTATAGATGTGAATGTTGAGATGTTCCAGGCATTTAAAGGCACCCCCTCCACTGTAATCCAAACTTTTCTCTACCACACAATCACATTTGATTCATGTTAGTGAGGTTGTTGATATTTGTAATTATGAATAGTCTTGTATATTTATATAATACAGTCTTTGTTCGATATTTATCGCCTTGTGAGACCGAATGGTTTTAGGTGTTGTCTCATATCATTATTGGTTTTTAATGTGGCCACATATAATTTTTTGTTTTCAACCCAAGAGTCATTTTCAATATAAAAGTTTCGAAATTATCAAGTTACAATTAATATTTGCTCAAATAGAATAATGTTGAAAATTTTCCTATTGTGTGAGCTTCCATTAATTGGGTTTTGTTTTGTTAAAAACAGGTCGGATTCAATTGAGTTATGAGACATGTATTTTTAAGGCTCTATTGTGCTGTGATCTAATTATTGGGCTTGTATGTGCCTAATATTTAATAATGTAGTTGGACAACAATGTGGGCCAGCATGAGTCTATGTAACCCTTTCATGAGAGGGCCCATGAAACTGTATTATATATGGCTAAGTCTCCTCTCCAGTCTGTACTGTAAATGTTATTCTCATTAATAGCCGTTATACTATTGTCAGACAAGGAGATGAAGAACTAGCCCTAGCATTCATGTAGATTATTATACCGTGCTTCAAGTTCTCAATCAACTATAAGAAATGGGTATATGTTTGCTTTCACATATTTATTTACATATTGTAGTTCTAGATTCATATACGATTAATATTTATGCTTACATCTCTCTCTCTTTCTCTCTTTTATTTCATTTCACTTTCGTTTCATTTTCTTTATAAAACCAAATAGGAAAATATACTATTTCTTCAATTTCTCTTTTCTTTCCCTCCCCACCCCTCCCCTCCCCCCTTCCCCCTCCCCAGTTTCCGAACATGCTATAAGATACTGGTGCGTATCAAAGTTTGACTGTATCGACACAAAAATGAATGCAGCAGCAAAAATGTCTAAGGTACTGTTGCATATCAAAATTGACTGTGTCGCCGCAAAAAAGAATGCAGCAGCGAAAATTGAAATCAATTTACCACACCGATGCCAACTTTCCGGCCGGTCCAAATGCACAAATCAGATTGTCGAGGCGAACAAAAATTCAGTCAGCGCCTTATCTGCAACAGGTCAGCATGTTTCGGGTGTTCATCTCATTCTGAATGTTAAAATGACAAAAATCAACAGATTTGATTTGGGTCTTGGGTTTATCACTTTTTAAGACTCAAATTAACCCGAGAACTAATTTCAAAACCAATTTATATATGGTATAAAAGTTTGAATATATATTATATATATGTCTTTAATTATTATATTTTGAATATTATTAATTTATTTTCTACGACTCAAATCAATTTGAATCGACTCCACTTAATTTCGGTGCGATTCCATTGAATGGTCATCTCAATTCTAGTCAAAAACTCTAATCGATTATAGATCATGGAACACAAAGCTCCACGTTCTTATCCAACCCAATATGATCTATGGAACGCAAAGCTCCACGTCGCCAGAAAGAAAGAAGAAAAATAACCAAAGTCAGACATTTGACTTTGAATGGAGAACAGATATGCCAGAATAAAAGAGAGAATAAATAACAGCATCTCTCCCAATTCATCAATTTTTCCTTCCACTTGGTCTCTCTATATTTCTCATCACTCCTCTAGGATCATTGGTGAGGTAAGTCTATGCCTCTACTCTCTCTTCCTCTTCATTTCGGTGCTCTTCTTGTGTACTCTTTTCTTATGTTTTGACATTCAAAAGAAATTATGGATTTGGTTGGCTTTCACGACTACCATGCTTTCATGAAGTGTGATTGAGTTTGGTGGGTTGTTGGAGGGTGAACTGCATGCAAAATACAAGAAAAGCCATTCATTCAGCTGCTAAGAGTAATGCTATGCAAATAAAATTTTTGTACAAATTTTTATACAAAATAACGTGACTATTTGTAATACTTTCATTTCGACTAAACACCCATTATTATTGCTCATGGTTTTAAAAGTATTACTGTCATATTATTCTGGTGGGGTTTTAAGTGTTAAAATTCAGTAGGAATTGAATTTTCCAGCTACTAATTACCTTCTCAAAGCCACTGCCAAACCAGACACAATTTAGTGTTTAGGTTTCAAATTTCTAATTCAACTATGTACATGGTTTAGAATTTTGTTTGTTTTTTCGTTCTTAAATTGGCAGCAATAAGAAGAGAGGGAGATGGAAGGTGAAATGATAAACACATTGCCTGCATCCTATGCTATGAATGGAGGAGATGGACCTCAAAGCTATGCCCAGAACTCATCCTCTCAGGTATGTTCTCTGCGTTATTTTCATCCATAAACCGATCTGTTTGTCGAGCTATAATGCTATAATACTAATATTCTACCGTTTGTAGAGACGATATGTGGACGCTACCAAGGAAATCATGCATAAAGAAATTGTCAAGAATCTTGACATCAACCAGCTTCTGACCCATTCTCGGAACACGTTCTGTATTGCAGACTTTGGCTGCTCTACAGGATCCAATACGTTTGCAGCAGTGCAGATCATACTGGAAGCTGCAGAGCTCAAATTCAGATCTGAAGGAGGACTCAATTCTCAAGTCCCTGAATTTCAGGTGTTCTTTTGTGACCTTGTCTCCAATGATTTCAACATTCTTTTCGCATCGCTTCCACCCAAAAGGCAATACTATGCAGCTGGAGTACCTGGATCTTTTCATGACCTCCTATTTCCAAAGGGCTCCCTTCATTTTGTTTACTCATCATCAGCACTCAACTGGCTCTCAGAAGTGCCGAAAGAGGTTCTCGACAAGAACTCACCTGCATGGAATGATGGGAGGATTCACTATTCAAGCACCAAAAAGGAAGTTTCAGAAGCTTATTCAGCTCAATTTGCCAAGGACTTTGAGACATTCCTGAATGCGAGAGCCCAAGAGCTTGTGGGTGGGGACTTATGTCCCTGGTTATACCCGGTGTCCCGAATATGATTTCCTTGTCTCAGACTAATACTGGTTTTCAATTTGAAGGTTTAGGAAAATGCCTCCTGGACATGGCCAAAACGGTAAAGAGCATTATCTTTTTTTAAGTTATTTTCGATATGACTACTGCACATAATATATTTTCCTATAAGCTATTTTAGTTACTAAAGCAGTTGGATAAAACAAAGAATAGGTTTAGAAGCAACTTCATATGTATACATATGACATCAAAGTTGATAGACTTGTAACGAAAGTCTGTCAATACCAATTATACCATGATATTGATCAGGGAGCTTGGTGATTATTTTTGTGGTGATTCTACAGTACTAGTTGAATGTAGCCCAGCCTCAGATTATAAGCAGTAACAAAGGAATTATGATTGCGAGAGAATAATATAATGTAAACTCTATATATCCAAGACTCATCAATTCATCTTTCTGAACTTGGTGCAATGGAAATTGCTATCTGCCCTAAGGGTGTGGCCCAGGTTCAAGTTACGTGATCAGTGTCTCCACAAAAAGTGGGATAAGAATATCTGCCCATTTATTTAGCACTGTAACTGCATGAGTGCTTACAGTCATAAAGAAATTATATATGCTCTTTAGAATCTGTTGATCTTAATGTTACAGGGATTAGTCAGCAAGGAAAAGGTGGACTCTTTCAACTTGCCTGTGTATTTTCCAACCCCAAAGGAACTGGAGGCAGTGATAAAGAGAAATGGATGTTTTAGCATTGAGAGGATGGAAATATTTAGCGACACAAATAAGGATGTGATGATTTCCAACATCCAGAAATCCAGCTTGGGCATGAGAGCCGTTTTCGACGTCATCATTGAGCAACATTTTGAGAGCAAAATTACGAACAAACTGTTTGAATTGTACTCCAAGAAAATTGCAGAGCCTGCAGCCAATTCCTTGAACCCAGACCTCCAGCTTTTGAGTGTGGTGTTCGTCTTCCTCTCTCGAGTTAGTGCAAATTAAGTGAATGGCTAGAAGAAAATCATGTCATTCGAACAAAGTGATCATTGGTACAACATATAAATATAAATATAAATATATATATATCTCCTTTCGTGAAACGAATATCTGGATTTTGAGATGAATTACAATTATGACTTGCATATAGTGCAGTTCCAAAGATCAGAAGAGAGTGTATGAATGTAATAAGCACCTAGTTGCAATTGATTTTCTACATATATTTTTTTTTCTTAAAAAGAAACTACTAATAACTTCTTGTGTATGTTTGCTTGTAAAATTAATTATATATTGAAAAACCTAGCCTTTTGTCTATAGCTTTGGTAAAGAATGAGTATTAATGCAATACAATGATAGTTATGACTATGGCTAAGTGTAATCACGACGTATGTCAATGATAAGTAAAAAAATAAACCAATCACGTAACTGACACATGAGACTTTTGCTGTGGAAACCCAAATAAAAAAAAATTACGTGTTCTCTTTGCCGGACAAAGATCATGCACTAAAACCAATGTCAATGGTTACAAGATTACTTACAACCTAATCCCCAATCGACTGCTTGATCACTAGGTTGACTTGAACTTGCTTGACTCCTCAATATACTGTTACCGTGCTTGACCACTATACAAATCCTCTTAGTACGAATTTCACGTCTCGAACTCCTTCAAGACTTCAGTTTTCTTCAATGGAGTAAAAGAAGATTTGTTGTTAAGAATCAATCGTGGGCTCTCTAGATGTATGGAGATCTTCTTTCTTGGGTATTCTTAATGGCGACTCACCTTCATAGCAACTCTTTGAATCTAAAGTAATTGTGCAATCAATCCTTTCAAATGTGTTTTGGCCTCCTCAGCCTTGTGTTTTGACCTTCCCATAACCTCATATTTATAGAGGAGGCAAACTAGGGTTTTTAGGCTTCCATAATGGTCAAAAAGAACTTGTGACGCGCATCCCTAGGTCATATTCTCGCACATCTCACTTCCAGTGAAGTCTTCACACCTAATCTAGTTTTTTCCATTGACAGGTATCGAGGGTCCAACGAAATCTATCAACGTCTCTTGAAGTCCTGAACAGAAATACGCTCAATCTGTTTCTTCCACCGACAAGTATTGAGGTCCAGCGAGGGTCCAACGAAATCTATCAATGTCAATCGAACTCCAAAATCAATACTTTATGTATCATCCAAGACTCTCTTAGCATGAGCTCAAATGAATAGACATTAAGAACATCCCAAATGCTTGTGGTAGACACCCTAACATCCCCAATTATGATAAAATAATATGTCACGAAATTTAGCCAATTACATGATGTTACTATCTCCCCCTTTGGCAATTTTTTTAACCAAAACTCTATGCTAAACTATGAATTACAAAAAATCTAAAAATATTACAATAAAATCTAACTTACAAGTATATAAGGGTGTTGTCTATCAAATCCCAAGCATCCAAAACTCTTGTACATGCACAATATCCATTAAACAACCAAGGGACAAAAAAATCATCAAGTGCAAGGTATCAAGATAACAAGCATATGTCAAAGCATAGATTCTCCCCCCCCCCCCCCCCCCCCCCCTCTCTTTAGAACAAATTGACAAAGTAAACACAGGAAGTAAGAGAAAATAACTAATAGATATAAACATGATGTCTCCCCCTTAATGTATTCTCCGTCTTAATAATATGTAAGCACATAGATTTTCTCTCCCCCATGTTGTGTCAAAATGATAAAGGATTTTCAAACAATCACGCAATCAAGGATAAAGAGAGATATGCTAAAAAGAATAATAACATTCATGCAAAACAACCGGTTAAAACTGGACTAGCCTTAAACAAAACATCGCTATGCTAGCAACAAACTCATAAAAAAATAAAAAAAAACTAAACAAAGCGGGTTTAAAGAGGGGTGCACGTTCTAAACTTCGCAGTCGTGAGGTCTGTCCAAGTCCAGCAAAAAACCTCGCAAGACTTTGCGGCCTTGATATCTAGCAAAGCCACCTGAAATATTTTTAAAAAAAAGGCAAAAACAAGGAAATTTGCATAAACATTGCCTTAAGCCTAGCATGCCTATCATCAAAATCCAAAATATAACCTATGTAACTCATGATGATCTCAGCGTGAAAAAATCAATACCAAACATGCTCAAAGATCACAAAAAGCTGAGAACAATTAGTCATGAAGTGATCAAAAACATATCCATGACAATGAATGATGAATGCAAGTACTACAATAAGATCAATGAGAATATTGATCATAGATATGATTAAAAATAGCCCATCATGGAGAATCACATTTAGAAGATCAAGATATAGAAGTCAAACCCACGTCATCCCATTCTCAATTTTCAAGTGCTCTCATTCTCAACATTTTTATTTTTGAGCACTCCCCTTTAACATATTCAAAGAATTTCCTACCCTATCTCCAAATATGAAAACGTGAAGCACAAAGAGATGGTGGCTTTCCTTTATATGAGTAGGTAGCCTTCTCCTCTTGTCACATAACAATGGTAGTTGCACTCACACTCACTAGTAGCCCTTTCAATCAAGGATATAGGGTCAACAAGAGAGAGAATCATATGTACATAGTCAATCTAGCCATTAGAAGCTTCAAGAGATTTCAACCATGATATATGCTATAAAGGGATCATAAAAAACAAATTCTATATTCTAAGAAATCTCATGAGGAATGCACTTTTTGAACATGAATCACAAGTATGATAATGATTACTAAAACTATTGACTCATCAAAATGCCATCAATGAAGCACACAAGATTCAATCTTAATTATATCATTACATCAATCAATACATGAGGAATATTTTAAGTCAATGACTAGCACAACCAAACCAAGACACAAAAAAAATAAAATCTTTTTGGCTTTTCTCAAATATTTTTTTATGTTATCTAATAAATCAAAGAAAACAGAAAAAAATTATACATAAAAACATTATCATAACTCTAGGAAAACAAAATAAGCATAAAACACAAATATCCTAGATTATATCACAAATAGCCTGTACTCCACAAGGTTTGCCCCTACAAATTTCTTAGGCTCAAAGAATTCAAATTAGATTGTCTCACCCAAATAACATTCATCTTAGATTTATCAATGAACTAATGAGGATTGGGTGTAGTTCAAGGTCTTGCTTTGGCATTGTGGTTCCTCATTTAACCATGATTTGTAGAAACATGCCTTGGCTTGGAAACAAATCTATTCACATGCTTTGTAAGGACTCTAATCTGATTTTCCAAACTCTCATAATGATTCCTAAGTTGATGATGAGCATGAAAACTTGAAACCCTATTCAGTTTGCAACAATAAGGTCTAACATAACCAAACACACCACAATGATGACAAACAGGGTTAAATTTTGAAGATTGGACAATCTTTGGATGTTTGGGCTTCACATGAGAGGCGATGAACTTATAAGGCACGTGATTAGATTCCAAACTAAGACAATAAGGCTGAATATGACCCTTAACACCACAATAATGACAATTAGGAACAAACCTAGTAAGCTTGGTCTCAACATTAGGCACAACACATGCATATGTGGTGGTGTTCATTTTAGAAGTTACAACCTTGGCCTTCAAATTAGAACACTAAGGCCTAATGTGTCTTTTAGTTCTATAATGGTGGCAAGAGGGAACAATCTTATCATGCTTAACGTCACTTGGAATGGAAGAGTTACCTTGAGCCTTCAGAGAATTAGGCTTACTTGTCGGTTGGAAAGTTGTAAGACCCTTCTCTGTGTATCTAATCTCAGTCATGTCACAAAAGATCCTTTATACATTCCAAATTTTATCAATCTTTTGTAAACTTGTATCAAATTTCTTAAAAAAAACACACGAGCATTAACAAGTTCAGTTTCAATCTTTTTTGCTTGTTCTTCAAATGTCTTTTTGAACTCTTCTCTGTCATGTGCATCTTTCTCCAAAAACTTAACTTTATCAGACAAGGTTAATATGTGAGTCTTCAATTGACTAACTTCAGCTTGAGCATCAATGTTCTCCTTTTTTCAAAACTTCAATTTCATCCAATACCTTTTTTTAATTTTGTTCCCAATTTAACATTAACTTTTGTCAATTTATAGTATTGCTGATAAAGTTGGTCATAGGCCAATTGGAGGTCACTCTTATCTTCATCATTAGATTCTCTTTCGTATTCCTTAAGAGACCCCATATTACCATCAGACTCATCTGATTTTTCACCTTCATGGGGTTTTGATGAAGATTCAATTAGCACAGATGCAGAAGATATGAAAGCTATGAAGTTCTCAGAGTCATCCTCTTTGTCAGATTCTTCTTCTTTTTCAAAAACACTCCATGTAACAATTAAAACTTTGCTTCCTTTGTTCTTCTTCTTGTTAGGACAATCGTGTGCAATATGTCCATAGTCATGACACTCAAAGTATTATTTTTTACCAAACTTATCAGATGATTTCCTTACAAACTTAGTCTTGTCAAAATATTTTTCTTTATTTTTATCAACAGAAGAAGATTGGCTTTATTGTTTCTTTATGAAAAATTTCTTAAATTTTTTGACAAAAATAGCCATATCTTCGGGACTCATTTCAGAGTCACTATCACTAGCTTCATTCACGCTTTCCTTAATGGAATTCAAAACAATGCTTTTGTTCCTTTTAAATTGGTGAAAATTAGTTTAAAAAATTTGTAAGGAACTTTACTTTCATGGAATCAATATCCCTACATTCTTCTATTGCCATAACCTTGGCTTGAAATCTCTCTGGTAAAGGTTTCAAAAATTTTTGAACAATTTTAGATAGAGAGATTTGTTCGCCTAAGTTAACGATATCACTAAGTTTAAAATAAAATTGATCAAAATTTTCATCGTCTTCTATTCTCAAGGTTTCAAAGGTAGTAGTCAATCGCTGACGTTTGGCGATTTTTGTAGTTGTTGTACCCTCATGAGTAATTTGTAAAATATCCCGTGTCTTTTTAGAAATTTAACAATTAGAGATTCATCGAAACCACTCAGCTGTGACACCATTATAGATAGCATTCATTGCTTTATCATTCCACCCACAAATGTCAAAATCAGTTTTGTCCCACAACATAGTAGATTTTAAAATCGTTGTTGTACCAATTGTAACTGTGGGTGAAGTCCATCCATTACCAACAGTATGCCAAATACGATCATTGATTGACTTAAGAAAAGCTCTCATCTTTGCTTTCCAGTAAAGGTAGTTAGTTCCATCAAGCAATAAAGGTCTAATAGTAGAACTACATTCCTTTGGCAAATTCATAGATTTACGCTACTAGGATCTCACTCTTTCAAAAATCAAAATATTTTTTAGTATCCTGCTCTGATATTAATTGAAAAACCTAGCCTTTTGTCTATAGCTTTGCTAAAGAATGAGTATGAATGCAATACTATAATAGTTATGACTATGGCTAAGTGCAATCACGACGTATGCAATGATAAGTAAAGAAACAAACCAATCATGCAGTTGACACACTAAACTTTTGCCGTGAAAACCCAAATCAGGAAAAAACTGTGTCTTTTTTACCGGATAAAGATCATGCACTAAAACCAATGTCAACGGTTACAATATCACTCACAACCCAATCCCCAATCGACTCCTCGATCACTAGGTTGAATTGCCCTTGCTCGACTCCTCGATACACCGTTGCCATGCTTAACCACTGTATAGATCCCCTTAGTACGGATTTCAGGTCTCAAACTCCTTCAAGACTTCAGTTTTCTTCAATGGAATTGAAGAAGATTTGTTGCTAAGAATCAATCATGAGCTCTCTAAATGTATGTAGATCTTCACTCTTGTGTATTCTTAATGGCGGCTCATCTTCATAAAAACCCTTTAAATCTATAGCAATTGTGTAATCGATCCTTTCAAAGGTGTTTTGGCCTCCTTAGCCTTGTGTTGTGACCTTCCCATAGCCTCATATTTATAGAGGAGGTAAATTAGGGTTTTTGGGCTTCTATAATGGTCAAAAAGAACTTGTAGCGTGTATCCCTAGGTCAAATTCTTGCGCATCTCGCTTTCAGCGAGGTCCAGCGAAGTCTTCACCTCGCAGTTGCGATGTCTAGCAAAGTCTTTAGCATATTTTCCATCAACAGGTATCGAGGGTCCAGCGAAGTCTATCGACGTCTCTCAAAGTCCATCGAAGTCCTAAATAGAAATACACCCAATCTGTTTCTTTCATCGATAGGTATCGAGGTCCAGCAAGGGTCCAGTGTGTTAGCCTCAAGTTTCATTAATTGATTTTGATGATAACAAATATAAATATTTTAATAATTAAAATTTAGTTAATCTCAAGATTTCACAATAAAGTATGTTTGATGTATGAGTTAAGAGTTTTAAAGAATTTTATGTTAAAAGTATAAATATATTATACATTTCAATGATAAATTATTTAATTTTTACTTATATTTTAAATGTTACTTATCCAATATTTCTTAAAGTTATTACTAGTCTTGGACTTAAAAGGAATGCATAACATGAAGAAGAAGAAGACTAAGTCAAAGATAATGGCAAGAAAGCTCATTGGAGATAGTTACCATATTATGTATATAACTTTTGATCCAACCGTTGGATTGATCTAATTTTTGTGGCATTAGAAATAAGACTCAAATTCCTATAAAAAGTGTTTTATGAGGACTTCGTGAAAAGAAAGTCTTGTGAGACAAAACTGAGCTGGAAGGTGACATATTGGAATAGAAGTTCAAAATATGACAGTTGGGAGATAGCTCGAGTAATTTTATCATTACTTTTGACCTAACCGTTAGACATCTATGATTCTTATTGATCTGAAAATATTCCTTTTAGGGCTACAACTTTTATCTTATAGATAATTTTAAATTCAAACGTTATAAGGGAGAAAAACAAGGTGGAAATAAAGACAACTCTGTAGAAATTCAAATATGCTAACTTGGAGACAGCATTAGTATTTTCACGATAACTGTTGATCTGACCATTGAATCCATATGATTCTTGCAGTTCTAAAAAGTTGACTTTCATCACAACAACTTTTATCTTATAGCTAATTTCAAATTCAAACGTTATAAGAGAGAAAATTGAGGTAGAAGTGAAGACAATTCTGTAGAAATTCAAATATGTCAACTCGGAGACAGCTTGAGTATTTTGATGATAACTTTTGATCTGGCCATTGGATCAACATGATTCTTGAGATTTTGAAAAACTTACTTCCATGTATACAACTTTTCTCTTATTGACATTTTCAAATTCGAATGTTATCAAGGAAAAAATTGAGAAGGAACAAAAGCAATCATATTTGAAATTCAATTCCTAACTAACAGCAACTTTGTTCAAATAAGAAAAAATGTGTTCAAACCTCTCCAACGGCTAGAAGTTGATTTTAAGCTGCAAATAATCCACTATTCTTCCTCTATAAATAAAGATACATAAGATAAGCAAAAGACACACAAGATATTACAAAAATTGAGCATAGAAAGTGATATTCATCAAAATCTTTAAGTTTTGAGCTTTACTTCTTCATCATTCCATTTCATCTTTGAGCTTTATCGTTTTATTCAACTTTTAATAGTTTTGTATCTATAGTTGTGAGCTTCGACTTCCCTATATCATTTATAAAAGGGTTGTTAAACCCTTGTGATTTATTTCTTGAGTGATTGAGAGAAACTCTTGAAAAAAAATATCCTCTTGGTGCTTTGGTTTGTAGAACAAAACAAACGGTTTTTTTTTCCAGTGTTTTTAGAACAAAACACTTAGTGTAAAGGTTTGCTAGCAACCAAGCAAGCTAATGATGTACACCTATTTGAAGAATAGTGGATTTGTCCAAGGAAGGAGCCTTGGAGGTGGACGTAAATTTGGCATAAGAGGAGCCAACCGAACCACTTTAAATCGTTGTGTTTGATCTCTTCTCGTTTCTCTCTTTATATCCTGCTTAATATCTTTTTTGATATCTATAATCTTGATATACTTGGGGTACACATACTTGAATCCATTGTACTAATCTCACATTGATTATATCTTGTGTTGTCTAATTCATTACTTATCTAGCTTGATATTTTATATAATTTCTATTGCATCTCACATATTGAAAATTAAGTGTATTAGATTATTTCAAATTTTAATTTTTAATTATAAACTCAATTCACCGCCCCCCCCCCCCCTCGGGTTGCCACTTGGTCTAACACAATGAAGTCTATTGACATCAATCGAAGTCCAAAATAAATTATTTTATGTATCATCTAAGACTCTCTTAATCATCTAAGATTCTCTTAGCACGAGCTTAAATGAATAGTCATTAAAAACATCCCAAATGTTTATGATAGATACCTCAACATTCCCGATTATTAGGAAAATAATATGTCACAAAATTTAGCTAATTACATAATGTTACATATATTTATATGAAGAAGGATCTGATTTATATATTCCCAAAAGACAGAAGATGAGACCTTATGTTCTACAATTTTCCTCACTTGGAATTCCATTGTTGTTAAAGCAAATAAAACTATGTTTCAACCATTTCAAGATTTTCATTTCTTTGTAATTAATGACTATATACATGCCCAGCAGGGCTGCATTTTGTACAATATTGATGAAGGGTCAAATGATTCTGAATAAAAAATTGAAAAATCTTACTCTGCAGCTTGCAAAGGGAAGATTAAGGATTCATTTTGTTGATATATATATATATATATATATCTTACCAATTGGAGAAAAACTGTTTGCTCTATTCACATCAGTGCTCAATATCTATTCCTTATTCTCTATTTCTAAGTTCAAAGTCTGAATACAATTTTTGTTTTACAAGTTCTAAAAGAAGTCTTCAAAAATATCAATTTGGAAAGATTTTAGTATGTTTTGTTGTATCTTGGAAGTGATTGGACTACAATCCTGTAGTAATATAGTGGGGGCAAATATCACTTTAAATAATGTTTCTATTGATACGCCACAACCCAAACAAAAAGAAGGAAAGGATATTGATTTGGATTCACAGGGCAGAGCCACGATCCCCAAGCCCCTAGGCTCGAGGCCAAGGCAAGGGGAATTCACAGCCCGAGAAGATAGATCTTAATAGGGGCCTTCCAGGAATTGACCAAGCAAGAACCAGGGACCAAAGTTCCATTGATTCATCTATATCAAATAGGGAAAAAATTGAATCAAAAAGGGGTCAGCTGAGCTTGAAAGGGGTAGCCGGTCGTTGGCTAAGAGCTCTGACCAACAACGAAGCTAAAGCTTCACACTGGTCCACTCGCAACTTACACGGCTAAGTTCTAACTCAACACGATGCTTAATCTTTAATCGACTTATTCAACAACTCTTATTATAAGAGTTTAATAGTTCTACTGTTATCCTTCAATCACTCCCTTTTCAAGTAGTATAAGCTCTATGAGAGGGATTATGATTTGCAAAACCACGAAATGCTGTTATTTCAAAGGTGCATCCAAACAACCCAAGTCTACTTCTACCCAAACACAAAATTGGCTTAGTGTTAAGTGACCTTAATCCAAAATTTGTTGTGGCAAAATTCCTAGAATATTTCGATATACATGTGAGAGAGAGAGAGAGAGAGAGATGGAAAACCAAAGGCCAACGAAGTTACCAGAATCCTATGCTGTGAATGGATAAAATGGACCTTAAAGCTATCCAAAGAACTCCTCCTATCAAGTGGTCTTTGTCTGATAGCTACACTTCTAATTTGTTGCAATTTCAACATTTTACTAACTTATGTTTAATTTGTTGCAATCTAAACCCTTTCTCTCACCAATGCACCTCTCACTGCATAGACTAAAGAAGAAAGCGAAAAAACCAATTGGTATTGTTGATGCGTACTTGATTTGGCTGTTGCACCCCGATTTTTTGCACCCAAAAAAGATAAGTGAGAAAAACATAGTACTCGCTCGTTAGAACTCATCCTCCTAGAAGGACGAATACGACTAGATTTGAATTAAAAATTGATTTTGAATTAGGGCTTTCAGAAAACAATTTGGAGTAGCCACCTAACTTGATTAAGGTGAGTTAAGTCACCTAAAAACTAAACACAATCCGAAGATTACACTTAGGGTTTTTGAAAATACTTCCTCAAAAGATGATTTTTTAGAAAATAGGTTGTTTGGCAACCTTTGAAAAAATGTAAGCCCTTTTTTGAAAATAACTTCATTTGGTCTTTGAAAACAGTGATCTAGGTTTGGAGGTTGGTTACGTGTAGGGAAGATGCACTAAGGCATCACCCTACCCCGCTATTGTGGTACCTACATCTCTATTCACCTTAGGTTCTCTCATTCGAAAACTTTGATTAATATATGTCCAAAACTATCCACTTTAGAAAAGAATTTTGAAAAGAGAAGTTTGACATGATGCATGATATGCAAGTGTAAGAATTTGATTTAATTTAGAAAGTGAACTTTGAAGAAAAGATTTGAAGTTTGAGAAAAGACTTGAAAAGGAGATTTGATTTTGAAATTGGTAAGAAGGTTTTAGAAAAGATAGATTTGATTTTCGAAAGAGAGTTTTAGAAATTGGAAACAGAGATTTGAAAATAGATTTTGAAATTAGAAACTTTAAAAAGGTTATAAAATTGGAAACTTAAGAAAAGTTATGAAATTAGAAACTTGAGACAAATTATAGAACTGGAAATTTGAAAATAATTATGAAATTGGAAACTTAGAAAAAGTTATGACTGCACCCATAAGGGTTGCCTACGTATTCTTTTTTGGGAATCAGGTCAGTCGTAGTTCGAACAAGAGTCCGATTGAAAATATAATATTTTGATTGGAAAAAGAGTTTGATTTGAAACTTAGAATGGAAGATTGGAATCGAGATTGAACGAAAGAAAACTTGGACTAGATTTGGAAAGATGGAGATTTGAAAACATTTTGAAGTTTGAAATTCGAAAACCATCTTGGTTTAGAAAAGAGTTTTTAGAAAGGAGTCGAAACTTCTTAACTCTAAGAGTTAGGGTTGAACTAAGGTTTAGGTTACCTAAGATTGGAATACGTGGTTGAATTAGGAAGGTTTGATTTAGATTTGAAAAAGTTTGATTTTAGAAAGTTTGATTTAGGGAAGGTTCGAATTGGAAAAAGCTCAAATTAGGAAAGATTTGAATTAGGAAAGTTGAATTTTAAGAAAGATTTTGAAAAGAAGTTTGATTTTATTTGAAAAACTTGACTTGGAATAGATTTAGAAAAGCTAAGGTTTAAGAAAGATTGGACTTTGGAAAACTTTAGGATTTGGAAATTTTGAACTTAGGAAAGTTCTATTTTAGAAAAGTTTTGGATTAGAAAAGTTTTAGATTTAGAAAGCTTCAACTTAGGAAAGTTTTGAATTTCGAAAGATTCAACTTAGAAAAGTTCTGAATTTAGAAAGATTCAACTTAGGAAAGTTTAGAAAGATTTCAATCTAAGAAAGATTTGGAATTTAAAAAGTTTGATTTAAGAAAGATTTAGAAAGTTTAGAACTTAGGAAATGTTTAAATTTAGAAAGATTGGAAAGTTTGAAATTTGGAAAGGTTTGACATTAGGAAAGTTTAGAATGAGGAAAGGATTGAATTAAGAAATATTTGATTTCTATTTCCAAAAAAGAGATGATTTGATTTTGTTTCAAAAACGGAGGATTGGATTCAGTTTCCTAAGTTGGAAGACTAGATTTGATATGGAATTGGAAAGAATGAGATTTGGAAAACTTGGATTTAAAAAATATGATTTGACATGAAAAAGAAGTTTAAGAAACCTAAGAGTTCGATATAGAAAATAGAATTTTGGAAAGTTATGATTGGCTGTGGAAAAGAAAAGTAGGGTTTTCTAATCATTGGCTCTAAGGCTTGACTTAAACTCCAAGAAAAGAGGTTTTGGAAAGTAATCTTTTGAAGGGAATTTCTAGGAAGGAAATTTGAAGAGTGTTTTTTAGAAAGTAGAATTTTGAAGAGAGTTTTTGGAAAGGGATTTTTGAAGAGAGTTTTTGGAAAGAGATTTTTGAAAAGAGTTTTTAGGAAAGTAAGTTTGAAAAGATATTTTGGAAAAAAGAGAATTTTAGAAAGTAAGTTTAAAAAAGAGATTTTGGAGAGGATTTAAAAAGAGGTTTTGAAAAGGAGATTTCAAAAAAGGGATTTGAAAAGAGAATGGAATATGGACTTTTACAAGTTTCTAAAAATATCTCACTTTCCTAAAATGACTCAAACTATAGAAAGATTAAAATCATTCTAGGATTGTGGTTTTCAAAACAACAAAGATTTGAAATTATGGACCATGATAGTCACTTTAAATATAACCCTCTCCTAAAGCAACCCTAACCATGAAATGGCTAAAATCACCTTAAGATTGTGGTTTTGACGAAAATAATTTTAGGGTTTACACCCAAAACCTATGCAACATTTTCCTACAACAATCCTAAACATGGAGTGGTTAGAATCATCTTAAAATTGTGATTTTTTAAAACATATTTGGAAGAAGAAAATTTTAATGCAAGTTTTGAAAGAGATTTTGATGCAAGTTTTTTAAAACAAGTTTAGAAAACAATTTTGAAAAGATGTATGAGTATGATATGCACAATGCAAGTAGAGTCGTGAACATATAAGGTTTAGGCTTCACCACATAATCAAGGGGGCCTAATCCACATAGTCTAAAGTCGAATTAGAGGAAAGCTTCCGATACGGTGACTTTCAACCATTCTTCCTAAACATGAACCGAGGATTTCCTTGTTTCAAGCATGCAAGAAAGGGAGGGAAGAAGATAGGGATTAAAATATAAGAAAACCCAAGTAGGTTAGGAGAGAGAAGAATGAAGGGGGAAAATCGCATAAACACAAATAGAAAACCAACCTTGTGTGCTTCTTTTATTTGTTCGCTTTATTTGCTTTACTTCACCTTGATCTTCGAGAGGCTTGAGATTATAGCACTTTGAGTCTTCAATAGTTGGCTTGGAGGCTCGTATAGGCGCGTATTAGGTGTATGTATACCAGGGTTTAAGTGTATGGGGGCTAGGGTTTGAGGAAGCCTAAGAAAGCTAGAGTTTGGAGAGAGTTCGAGGGTTTTATATCGAGAGAGAGAGAGGGAGTTTCTAGAGTTAGATTGCCGACCTTTTCCACGCAGGAGAGAGGCTCTGTATTTATAAACAAAAGATTGACCTAGTGCCTGTTGCAGTGGCACCAGGCTTAAAATAGTGGTGCCAGCCACTTAGGAAATATTTTAGGGGGGCAAGAAATGTATCTTCGACCCTTGATACGCAAGGCAGAAGATTTGGGCGCCTGTCCTAGTGACTACGATGCATTTTTTAGTCTAGCTCTAATAGGACTGACTCTGGAAGGTCCAGGAACATTCTGGAAGGCCGAGAATGGTCCAAAAAGCCAAAAATGGGTAAAAACCCCTAAAATAGTGTCCCGGGAGTAATGGACTTTAAAAACAAGGTCGGCATTGTCGACCAGGCTATTAGAGGGCAAAACGGTGAACTAGACCGAAAAGCCACTAGAATGGACTCAAAATGACTCATGAGAGGACTTGAAGGTTGGAAACACTATCCAAAGTGCTCCACAGGAGTGCCAGTTTGATACCCAAAGCTGGTGTGGTTGGAAAAGGCGACCAGTCCACCAAGGGCAAAATGATCATTTTTCATAAAGTTTACTAGAATTGACTCGGAATGATCTGGAAAGGCAGTGGCGGGTAGAGAATACTACTAGAAACATTCTTGGAAGGTTACCGGTTTGATACCCACAGTCGGTGTGGTTCCCGAAGGCACTCGGATGCCTAAGGGCAAAATGGTTATTTTTACTATATGATCTCGAAATTGGTCTGAAACCAACTAGGAGGCATTTGAACATGCCGGATCATCTTTGGGATGATCTTGGAAGGGTGAACTTACCACTCTGAGGACTTTGATACTTTCTCAAGAAGCATGCCGTAAAAGGCCCAAGGGGTAGTTTGGTCATTTTTCACCAGAGTGGACTAACAGGCACTGGTGTTAACTCGGATTTTGAGTGTTTCCATCACTCTGACAGTCTGTGACAAGTTGGTTTCCAAAGGTATCTTGTCCTTTGGTAAATGTGTCATGGCCAAGAGACGAGTTCGGTCCCATGACAAAAAGGGTTTGTAGGCAATTCCCAATGTCAACCTGTTTACGAGTGTTTCCGCCACTTTGACGGTTGCGATGTCTGCTTGTGTTTCCGCCACTCTGACTGTTCGTGTTCATTACAGAGACTGCCTGATCTCGAGAAGCTACTAGGTGGACTTATCGTCTGAGGAATTAACTTTTTCGGAACACATGTCGAATAATGGATATTTTTTCATTGAAGGGCTAGTAGGCACCAAAGGCAGACCATTCTACCATCTCGGAGACTTGGGGTCTCATCCCAGTCAATGGGTTTGAAGGGACTTACCGTTTCGAAGAGTTTTCTCATAAAACGTGCCGGATTGGATGGTCTTACCACCTAAGGGATCAACTTTTTCAAAAGATGTGCTGAATTGGATGGTCTTACCGCTTGAGGGATCAACTTTCTCGGAAAGCATGCCAGATTTGATTTGGAATTGGAATTGGACTTGAAGTTAAATTTGAGATTGAAATGGGGACTTACTGTCTCTTAGGAAGAAGTGCCAATTGAAATTGGATTGAGCCATGCCACAAGGGCATTTTGGTCATTCTGCCTTTATTAAAACTAGCGGGCCTGCGAAGCGATTGATTGATTGGATTGAGTTTGAAAAGTTAATTTGAACTTCAATATATCTATGTCACTTTGAATATAAGTCTAGTCAAACCAGAGATTACCGAGCGGGCAAAAATGGGATGCTTACATTAGCTATGGAAATTTTTTTTCTTCTAAAAGTGTCTTCGTTTACAACAAATTAATAATACTTGAAAATATTGGCCCAAAAGGCAACCCAAGAGGGGGTGAATTGGATTTTTTGAAGATTAATGACAATTAAGATTAATTAAAATTAATCTAAACAATGTAACATTAATCAATCTATATGTAATGCAATGTAATCAAAAGAAGAAAAGAAAATAGAGCAATAGAAAGAACACAAAGAGTTACCGAGGTTCAACCACAATTCATGGTCTACGTCCTCACCCCAAGATCTCCTTAAAATCTTCCTCCACTATGTAACCTTCAATTACAAATGGGTGCTGATTGACTAAGTGCTCAACTCACTATATACACAAGAACTTCTTCCCAAGTTCTTCAGCCACCAAGTGATTTTGTCCAAGCTCCACTTAAACTTTCAAGAGTTTTTCTTCCACAAGAGAACTCTCAAACTCTCACTTACAAGTGTATAAAGGTATACAATCGATTTACAAACTCTCTAACAAGAGTGGATTGAACAATCAAAGCTCACACAGTGAAGACAAAGAGATCGTTAAGAATATTCAGTTTGATCAGTCAGTGGATGTTTGTTTCTTATCTCTCTTCTTGTATAAATGCAGTTGGAAGCTTGTATATAAACCCCTGTATTGATTTCATCTGTTGGAGGTTGTTGGGGTTCATTTAATGCACGTCCAGTCCGTTATAATGTTTGAAAAACTAGCCGTTATATCCCAGGAGCCGACTATTTGCCTTAAAGGGTCGACTCTTCTGGTTTGTATTTTCTAGATGTTGTTCACTGTCTCCATGAGTCAGCTTTTCATATTATGAGTTGGCTCGTTGATCATTCTGTCCTCAAGTCATTTAACTTCTGTCTTCATGAGTCGGCTCTTCATTTCCATAAAGCGACTCTTTGCACAGAAATCTTGCTTCAGTCTTCATGAGTTGATTCTTTATATTCAAGGGTCGGCTCATTGATCATTTGGTCTTCAAGCTTTTGCTTCTGTCATCATGAGTTGATTCTTTATATTCAAGAGTCGGCTCATTGATCATTTGGTCTTCAAACTTTTGCTTTTGTCTTCATGAGTCGGCACTTCATCTCTATGAGTCGACTCATTGCTTATCCTATCTTCACATTTTTCCTTTTGTATTCATGAAGCGACTCTTTATTTCCATGAGTTGGCTCATTGCCTAAAAATTTTCATTCTGTCTTTCAATGACCAAGTTCATCTTCAGTCATAATATAAGATCTTCAAGGAGTCTTCTCTTTGGGGTATGATGATTAATCAAAGTATTTAACTTATCAAAGTTAAGTTCTATTCAATTTGGATTCAATCAGTTATTTGATATTTATCTTTTTTTAATTTCCAAACTGTCAAGGCTTCACTCTATCAATGCTGAGCTCTTTTGCCAATCTTTCTCTTTCATTGTCGAGCTCTTTCTTTCATTGCCGAGCTATTACTTTCATTGCCGAGGTATTGCTTTCATTGCCGATTTCTTCTCCTTACTAGCAATTCTTCTTTCTTCTTTGGAATCTTCTTAATGAGACTTTTTGTAAGCTTGATGAAATCTCTTCATACATATTGTCTTCATTGATTCCTTATATCTTAGAAGAATTTTTCACTTGGATTTCATGTAGAGATCAAGCAATCAAGATGAATCTTCGTCTTAGGCAACTTCTAATCACATTATCTTGAATCGACCTTTTGCATACTTGATGAAGTCTTCTTTTGAGCTTTTTCAATCTCTTCATAATCAAATCATCTTCAACTGTCTTTTGCACACTCTGATGAAGTCTTCAATCCCTTTAAGTGCAATACAACTTCATTAAGTCTATGCATATTTGATGAAAGCTTTATTTGAACACCTTCAATCTTTTCAAATGCAAAACATCTGTTTGAAGTATAAATAGGCGTCGATGCTCTGTTTGGTTGATTGCATAACTCTTAGAGTTCATTGTTTGATCTTGAGCTTGCTGTGCATTCACTTTGACATGTATTAGACTTAAAGTTGAATTTTAAGTCTAAATTATAAACTTTATTAATCTGCACACTAAGTAAATTCATTAGTAAAATAACACAAGGTTTAGTTATCATCAAAATCATCATGGAGACCAACCTTGAGTCAACAGAAAAAACCCTATCCGGATATGGATTTACTTAATAATGGCAACACTAGTAGATATTCAGTTAATCAACATATGATCAACAATAAAAAAATCGTATGTCATGCATAGGTAAATATAAACCAATCATACACAAAATAAGACACCCGATATTTAGCATGAAAACCCAACTAGTAAAAAACTATAAGACCTAGTCCAGCTAATCACTCCCCCATCAAGATTAATAATACAAATTAACAACTTACAACCCAACCTTAGCCGAATCCTCGCGCCTCAGGTGTCGAATCCAAGAACGTGCAAGTATGTCCTCCTTGTAGCGATCGAATCCTCACGATCTTGTATCATCCCGTGGAAACCCAACTGAGAAAAAACCATGGGACCTAGTTCAACCAATCAATCCACCATCAAGAATAATAATACAAGTTAACAACTTACAACCCAACCCTAGCCGAATCCTCGTGCCTCAGGTGCCAAATCCACAAACTTGCAGGTATATCCTCCTTGCACCTATCGAATCCACCACCATCACAAACTCACAAAGGATTTGTCACGTCTTTGATCATATCCAAGACGGCTACTAAGGATCTCTTGAACTATGGCAAAATAAGAGAACTTTCTTCAATAAAATCACTCTGTATATAGTTCTATTCAATATCTCTCTCTGATTAAGAATAATCTTTTAGGGTTGCAAAGAGGAGATATGAAAACTTAATTTTAGCCTTCCCATAGCCTCATATTTATAGTGGAGGCATTCTAGGATTTGTAGACTTCCAATCTAGTTAGGTTCCTTGCCAAAACCGTAACTTTTCAACCTGGGAGTTTCTAATAACTCTTTCTTGTGTGGTTGCTTAATTGGAAACTTAGGAAAACATGCCTCTTTTATAAGTAGGTCAAAAACAGAACACGACATGCTTCCCAAGTCAGGAATTTCGCGCGTCTTGTGGTCGCGAGGTCTAGTGAGGTCTAGCGAGATTCACCTTGCCTGAAAAGGTCTTCTCTATATCTTCCAGTGAGAGGCCACGAAGTCTAGCATGGTCTATCAAAGTTTAGCTAGATTAGAGACCCCTTTCTGTTTCTTCCTATGAGGTCCATCGATGTCCAACGAAGTCTCTTGAAGAATAATTAACAGAGACTTCTCTACGTTTCTTCCAGTGAGGTCCATCAAGGTCAAGCAACAAAAAGCAAAACTCCATTAAGATGCTTCAAGTATGATATTAAGTACATCTATACACTCCTTAGCCAATGCGTAAACGATAAACACTTCAGCTCACATACTAGCCTTGATTTCTTGTGACTTACAACTCGCCTAAACGTTTAACTATGATTACATGAAAGAATTGCAAGATACAAAAAAAGTATTTTAGTCTACGGAATTTTGTTAACTAATATATGACCTAACAATCTCCCCATTTGGCAATTCCATAACAAAACACACTAAACAATGGTTATAAAGTGATTGCACTTCAAAAGTGCAATTATAACATATTAACTTGTTCTTTGTTAGCCTTAGTTTAGGATGTTATATGCCTTTTTAGTTAGATTTTAGTATTAATTTACTTTGTTTTGCTTTGTACAAGTTTTGAGACTAATTTCAAAAAATTCGAGAACAATTCAGACAACAATGAAAAAATGCTATGAATAGTTATTCTTATGGTGAATAGTGATCATACACACAGATGAATAGTGGTTCATATAGTGAATATGACAATGCACACAGATAAATAGTGATTTTTACGGTGAATATGACCGTGCGCACAAATGAATAGTGATTCTTATAGTCTTACGAGATTCAGAGAGCTTATTTTGGCGTAAAGCCAACTGTAGGAAGACCATGCGCATGGTGAACAGTACCGTGCACACAGTCGACGGCAGCTCTATTATTTTTAGCATATTTAAGGCTATTTTGGAGCCCAAATTGAGAGATCTCTCGTTTTTTACTTAGTTTTTTCAAATTTCTTTGTACTTAGGAGTAGTTTAGGGAGAGAAATTTTATTTTTCCTTTACTTTCTTGCACTTTCCTTTATTTTTCTTGTATCCAAACAATCATTTTAGTTCAATTTAAAATTAGATCTACATTTCTCTATGTTTTTTATTATGGAACCAAGTAGCTAATTTCCTACTTGGGTGCAATTGTGAAGATCAATCAAGGAATTCAAGGGATTCAATGTAAATATCTAGATTTCAATAATTCATCCTATGTTTTCTTTAATTCTACTCAATTGAGTTGTAGATTCATTGTCGCACCCAGATTTTTCGCACTCGAGAAATACTCACCCAAGCGGGAAAAATGTTGTACTCTCTCGTTAGAACTCACCCTCCTAGAAGAATGAGTGCGACTAAGTTTGAATTGAAAACATGTTTGAATAAAGGGCCTTTGAAAAAGATTCGGAGTCGCCACCTAACTTGATTAAGGTGAGTTAGGTCACCTAAAAACTAAGAATAATCCGAGAACTACACTTAGGGTTTTCGAAAAACAATTTTGAAAACATCTCCTCAAGAGAGGGTTTTCAAGGAAAACGGGTTGTTTGGCAACCTTTGGAAAACATTTAGCCCTTTTTAGAAAAATAACTCCTTTTGGTCTTTGAAAACAGTGATCCTAGGTTCGGAGGTTGGTTACGTGTAGGGAAGACGCACTAAGCTATCACCCTACCCCGCCCTTTCGGTACCTACATGTCAATCTACCCTAGATTCACCTATGAGAGTCTTTAACTAACTCGTGTTCAACCCTATTCACTTTAGAAAAACAATGTTTGAAAACTAATTTAGCATGATGCATGATATGCAAGTGCAAGATGAGAGAATTGAAAACAATAGATTTGGAAAGAGATTGATTTGAAATTAATTTGATTTGAAAATAAATTTAAAGAAATAGAATTGAAATTGAAAAGTTTGAAAATTGAAAGTAGAAGTTTGAAAATAGAAATTTTGGAATTTTGAAAATAGATTGGAATTTGAGATTTGAAAAGATTTTGGAAACCACACCCATGAGGGTGGAATTGAAAGTTTGAAAAGTGTTGTGACCGCACCTATGAAGGTTGCCTACGTATCCCTTTGGGGGAATCAAGTCAGTCGTAGTTCGGACCGGAGTCCGATTGAAAATAGATTGATTTGAAGAAAGAGATTGAATTGAAAATTGGATTCGATTTGAGATTAGAAGAGGAGATTGGAAATTGAAATTGAAAAGATTGGACTTGCCTTGGAAAGATAGATTTTGGAAAGACTTGATTTTAGAAAGATGGAAGTTTAGGAAACCTAGACATAGGAAAAGCTTGACTCGACTTGGAAGGTTTAGGAGATTAAGAAAGGTTGGATTTAGGAAATGTTTGAATTAGGAAATGTTCGATTTAAGAAAGTGTCATTTTTGGAAGGTTTCGAAATTAGGAAAGTTTTCATTTTAGGAAAGTTTCAAATTAAGAAAGTTTTGAATTAAGAAATGTTTTGAATTAGGAAAAGTTTAGTTTAGGAAAGACTTAGAATTTAGAAAGTTTCAAATTAAGAAAGTTTTGAATTTTGGAAGGTTTCGAAAAAGGGAAGTTTTGAAAGTGGGAAGTTTTGAAAACAAGGAAGTTTTGAAAATAAGAAGGTTTCGTTTTAGGAAAGGTTTGAAAAAGGAAAGTTTTCAATTTAGGAAATGTTTGAATTAAGAAAATTTCAACTTAAGAAAATTTTGAGTTTAGAAAAGTTTTAGATTTGAGAAGATTTTGAAGTTTTGGAAAGTTTAGAATTTAGAAAGTTTTTAGGTTTAGAAAGATTTAACTTAAGAAGGTTTCAAATTTAGAAAGTTTTGAATTTGGAAAGATTTGAAATTTAGAAAGTTTTAGAGTTTTAGAAAATCTTAAGATTAGGAAAGGTTTGAGTTTAGGAAAAGATTTGAAAGCTTGGATTTGAAAAAGACTTTGGAAAGGGGTAGAATTAGGAAAGGGTTGAATTAAGAAAGATTTGAAAGTTGAGTTTTAAAACTTAGGAAAGATTCTTATGTTCAAGTTTTGGAAACTTAAGATTTAGGAAAGTGAAAGATTAGGAAGGATTTGAATTAAGAAAGAGTTGGATTTTAAAAGTTAAGGAAAGATTTAAAGTTTAGGTTTAGGAAACTTATGGTTTAGGAAGGAATTGAATTAGGAAAGGTTTAGCCTAGGAAGGGATTGGATTTGGTTTCTAAAAGGAAAGATTTGATTTTATTTCCAAAAATGGAGGACGGGATCTAGTTTCCTAAACGGGGAGATTGGATTTGATTTTCTAAAGGAAAGATAGGATTTGGAAAGGGAGATTCTAGAAACCCTAGATTTGGAGAATTGTTGTTTTGATGTAGAAAAGAGGTTTTGAAAACAAGGATAGTTTTGATGTAGAAAACAAAAGATTTTGGAAACCTAGGTTTAGGGCAAAGTTTGAAAATCATGTTTTTGGAAAGAAAACTAGGGTTTCCTAATTGTGGTTTCTAGGGCTTGACTTGGGCTCTAAGGAAAGAGTTTTTTGGCAAACGCGTTTTTGGAAATGAAAGTTTTCTAGAAGGGAATCCTAGGGAGGAGTTTTTGGAAAGTGTGTTTTTGGAAACATAGATTTTGGAAGGAAATCCTAGAGAGGAATTTCTAGAAGGAAGATTTTGGAAAGAGAGTTTTTTTAGAAAGATTTTTGGAAGAGGTTGTTGGAGAGAGTTTTTAGGAAGGTGAATTTATGGAGTGTTCTTAGAGGGTGAATTTTGAGGAAAATATTTTGGAGAGAGAGAGTTTTGAAAAATAGATTTTGGAAGGGAGTTTTTGAAAACAATTTTGAAAAGGAGAGTTTTAGGAAAGTATGTTGAAAAAGAGATTTTTAGGAAGAGATTCTTAAAGAGAGTTTTTGGAAAGTATAAAAACATCTCACTTTCCTAAAGCGATTCTAGCCATAAGAGGACTAGAACCACTTTAAGAAAATGGTTTTGAAAACAAAGTTTGAAAATATAGGCCAAAAGGCCACTTTTAATATAACACTTTCCTAAAGCAACCCTAGCCATGGAAAGGCTAGAATCACCCTAGAATTGTGGTTTTGAAAATAAGTTTTTGAAAAAGAGATTTTGATGCAATTTTGAAAACAAGTTTGAAAACGTTTTGAAAAACAACTTTGAAAATGGTTTTTGGAAGATGCAAGACTATGATATGCACAATGCAATTTGGGGTCGTGAACATACAAGGTTAAGGCTTCACCACATAATCAAGGGGGCCGGACCCACGTGGTCTTTGGTTAGACTAGAAGAAAGCCCCCGACACGGTGACTCTCCCATAGTCCAATCCTACACATGGACCGGGAATCCCCTTGTTTCAAGCATGCAAAGAAAGGGGGGGAAAGAGATGGGGGATTAAAATAGAGAAAACCCAAGTGGGTTGGAGAGAGAAGAGAGAGGGGGAAAGTGCAGAAAATTAAATAGGGAGCCTACCTTGTTTCTTGTTTATTTTGCGCGCCGTGCAGTCTTCGGTCTTCGGTCTTGATCTTCACCCTTCAGTCTTCAAGGGTTGTCTTCAAGCTTTGGATGGCTGCTCTTCAAGTCTTGGGAGAGTGGTTGAAGGCTAGTGTATGAGTGTATAGGGGTGTGTATGAGTGTATAGGAGGCTAGGGTTTGTGAAAACCTAGGGAGGCTAGGGTTTTTGGAGGTGCTCGAGCTCTGTGTATCAAATTGTGTGATTTCTAGGTTAAGTTTGCAGACCCTTTTCACGTTGAACGAGGCTCTGTATTTATAGAAGTTGGACAAGCCTGGCGCCTGTTGTAGTGGCGCCAGGGCAAAATTTACACTGGCGCCACTAGTAGTGGCGCCAGGCCATTGTTTGGCTTGGCGCCACTAGCAGTGGCGCCAGCCATTTAGGAAACAATTAAGGTCGGCAAGAAACGTATCTTTGACTAGATTTGGGCACCTGTACTAGTGATTACCATGTAAACTTTAGCCTAGCTTCACTAGGAGTGACTCCAGAAAGTCCGGGAATGATTTGAAGGAGCGAGGAGTGACCCGGAAGGCCGGAAAGGAGCAGGAACACTTGAAATAGTGTCCTGGAGATATTTGACTTGAAAAGTGAGGATAAGGTGGGTCGGAAAGGTTGACCGGGCCTTTAGGGGCAAAACGGTCAATCGGGCTGGAAACTGCCGGGGCGAACCCGGATTGTCCCAGAAGAAGACTTGGGATCTGGAAACATTATTTAGAATGTTCCCAGAGGTTGCCGGTTTGATTCCCAGGGCCGGCGTGGTCGGAAATGGAGACTGGCCCACCAGGGGCAAAACGGTCATTTTGCACCAGGTTTGCCGGAACTGACTCGGAATGGTCCGGAAAGGTAAAGGAAGGTCGAGAACACTATAAAAAGTATTCTTGGGACATTACCGGTTTGATACCCAGAGCCGGTGTGGTTGAAGAAGGAGACCGGCCCTCTAGGGGCAAAACGGTCATTTTGTACCGGGTTGGCCGGAACAGACTCGGAATGGTCCGGAAAGGTAAGGGAAGGTTGAGAATACTATAAAAAGTATTCTCGGGACATTACCGGTTTGATACTCAAAGCCGGTATGGTCAAAAAAGGAGACCGGCCCTCCAGGGGCAAAACGGTCATTTTGTACCGGGTTGGCCGGAACTGACTCGGAATGATCCGGAAAGGTAAAGGAAGGTTGAGAATACTATAAAAAGTATTCTCAGGAGGTTACCGGTTTGATACCCAGAGCCGGTGTGGTTCCCGGGGCATTCGGATGCCTAGGGGCAAAATGGTCATCTTGACCGAAAAGTCTCGGAAAAGGTCCTAAGGGTAGTTTGGTCATTTTTCACCAATGTGGGCTAACAGCCACTGGTGTTGACCTAGGTTTTGAGTGTTTCCGCCACTCTAACGGTGTGAGTATTTTCGCTACTCGGACGGGGTTAAGTATTTCCGCTACTCGGACGGGGTTGAGTATTTCCGCTACTCAGACGGGATTGAGTATTTCCGCTACTCGGACGGGGTTAAGTATTTCCGCTACTCAGACGGGATTGAGTATTTCCGCTACTCAGACGGGATTGAGTATTTCCGCTACCCTAACGGTTCTGTGAGTATTTCCGCTACTCTAACGGTTCTGTGAGTATTTCTGCTACTCTAACGGTTTTATGAGTAGTTTTGCTACTCGGACCATCTCGAGGAATAAACTGTCTCGAGAGAGGGATTGGAAAGGGATCTTATCGTCCCCGAAGAGACGTGTCTGGATTGGAACCGTCTCGAGGAATAAACTGTCTCGAGAGAGGGATTGGAAAGGGGTCTTACGGTCTCCGAAGAGACGTGCCTGGGTTTTGAGTGTTTCCGCCACTCTGATGGTTTTGTAAGTGTTTCCGCCACCCTAACAGTTTTGTGAGTGTTTCCGCCACTCTGATGGTTTTGTGAGTGTTTCCGCCACTCTGACGGTTTTGTGAGTAGTTTTGCTACTCGGACCATCTCGAGGAATAAACTGTCTCGAGAGAGGGATTGGAATTGAAATAAGAAAGGACAATGCCCCTAAGGGCATTTTGGTCATTTGGCCTCTATTCGGGCCTGACAGGCCCGCGAAGCGATGGGAAGACGGAATTTGGACTAGAGGATTGGTTTCGATTGGAAAACGTCCATAATGACTTGAAAACAAGTCTGGACGAAGTGTAGACTGCCGAGCGGTCAAAAATGGGGTGCTTACATTCATTAGAAATCTTAGATTCATAATCTAATCTAGTAACTCCTATGCACAATTCCATAATTAGCATAGGGATTGCACAAACCAAGGTTTGAATCTAAGAACCATTCAATTGATTACAATTCTACTTTCAATTAAGAATGAATTTAAGGTTTTATGGTCTAAATCCTCCGAATCAAAGATTCATGGAGTGATTCTTGATTTGAGTTATAAACTCCTCCATTGAAATTCTTGTTGTGAATTGTTTGATTAGAGCAATTGCATTTAAGCTCTTTTTAATTGCATTCAAATTTAGTTTTGTCTTGTTTTAATTACTTACATTAGTTGTTAATTGCTTTTCATTGATCTTAAGTAATGATAGTTAGTTGATATCTCCTAAACTCAAAAGATTTTTAGTCTTCTTTTAGATACAATTTAGCAATTGCAATTCATGCTTAGGTTGGTTAGGCATTTGCTTGTATTATTCTCATATTGAGATTGGTCCTTGAGGGTTCGATATCTAGTCTTACCTGGATTTAAACTACACTACGACAACTGTACTCTTGAGGTACCGTTTGGAGCGATTCACAAAGAAAAAGCCAAAGTCATAAATCAAACCCATATAACAATAGTCAAGTGACTAGTACTTGATATCTGTGTCTGCACAAAAATTCAAACATACAAACTTGTGAAACGCATGTGAGGTATAAATCAATAAAAATACATATCACAAGTTGTATAAACATGGTTCTTGTCCTTAATGATATATTCTCCCTTTTAATGACATGTAAGCACTTATATTATCAAGTCAGCATGCAACTCAAAGACAAAAGAGAGTTCAACTAAAAAGAAGAATATCATTCATGTATAAGAGAAACCCAAAATTATCCTAAACATAACAAAATGTAATCAAGTCTTCCCTTATATAGGATAATCAAAACAACACCATTTTTTTATTAAATAAAAAAATAAAAAAAGTGTAATTCTGCACATCATCATAGCCTTAGGTGTCCATATTCAAAGTCATATCAAATAATGCTCAAAACATTATGGAAGAACTTAGCATATGAACTAAAGTGAAATTCTAGATTTTTTGTCACAAGATAATGATATTTATGAAAACAATCAAGTGTGTGTAAATAGTAAACTCAATATGTATTAACACTTGTCTAAGTACTAGTAGTGACCAATGTTAATAAGACTACAAATTCTCATGAAACTCACACTAGTAGAAGTCAAACCTAGTTATGTCCTACATCATTTTTTTGATATAATAATAAATACTCCCCTTCAACACATTTACGTGATAAGTCAATCCTATCTCTCCAGATGGAATATATCGTGCAATACAATGGTGGATTTCACACACATGAGTAGGTAGCCTTCTCTTTTTGTCACATAATAATGAAATATGCACTCACACTCACTGGTAGCCCTTTCCATCATGCAAAATTCGTATTGTTTTCCTTTACATAGCATGAACAAAAAGCAGAATAACTGAGTCATATGAGAGTATGTAGAGATCAACAATGAGATTAAGACATATAATTATAGGTTAATCTAGTATGTGATTTTCTAAAGAACATGAGAATAATACAAACTAACAAGAATCACATACATGATTTCAACAAGGTCAATAGCATTAAGTGTACGAAAAATACAATAGGTTTATAAGCATGAAAACCATCACTCAAACAAAGAATAAAGAATTAAATCTTAGTTATGGACATGAGTTCTACACAATACAATAAGCATTAATACCATTATATGAAAATAAGTATAGACGCCATGAACTCACCAAGATGTAAAATCACAAAAAAAATCTTTTGTATTTTTCTAATTTATCAAATCAAATAAAAAAGCTAAAAATATAAATAAAATCATGGCACTATAACCAAACGATAAACATGAAATTCAAAAATCCTATGTTATCTCATAAGCAATCATCCCTTAATAATGGTCATCTACGAGCAGACAAATCCTTATGCGGTAAATCCATGTAACAAATCCTTATGCGGTAAATCCATGTAACCAGACACTCAGGACCTCAATCTTATAAAACAAATTTTAATCAAAAATAGTTTTTAAATGACCCGCTCTGATACCAATTGAAAAAACTCCTATCCGGATATGGATTTACTTAATAATGGCAATGCTAGTAGCTATTCAGTTAATCAACATATGATCAATAATAAAAAAAAAAATCGTATGTCATGCATAGGTAAATAAATATAAACCAATCACACGCAAGATAAGACACACGATAATTAGCGTGAAAACCCAACTAGAAAAAAATCAGGGGACCTAGTCCAGCCAATCAATCCATTATCAAGAATAATAATACAAGTTAACAATTTACAACCCAACCCTAGCAGAATCCTTGCGCCTCAAGTGCCGAATCCATGAACTTGTGGGTATGTCCTCCTTATACCGATCAAATCTCTACAATCTCGTATCACCCCATTGATACGGTTCTTCAATAATTGATTGAGTGTCAAACTCTACGACAACATCAGAATCCTCTGAGCTCTAGCTAACTCCTCCACCACCACCACAAATCCACAAAGGATTTCTCGTGCCTTAAATCATATCCAAGATGACTACTAAGGATCTCTTGCACTGTGGAAAAGTAAGAGAACTTTCTTCAATAAAAGCACTCTGTATGTAGTTCTCTTCAAGATCTCTCTCTGAATAAGAATAATCTTCTAGGGTTGCAGAGAGGAGGTATGAAAACCTAATTTTGGCTTTCCTATAGCCTTATATTTATAGTGAAGGTATTCTAGGGTTTGTAGATTTTGAATAGCCAAAACCGTAACTTTTTAATCTGGGAGTTTCTAATAACTCTTTCTTGTGCGGCTGCTTAATTGGAAACTTAGGAAAGCTTGCCTCTTTTATAAGTAGGTCAAAACAGAGCACAGTGTGCTTCCCAAGTTAGGAATTTTGCTCATCTTGCACCGCAACGTCCAGCAAGATTCATCTTGCCATAAAGGGTCCTCTCTGTATCTTCTAGTGAAAGGTCGCTCTAAGCATCCCATTTTTGTCTGCTCAGCACTCTCCGACTCGAACAGGTCCAGTTTTCAAACACCTTAGCACATGCAAGCTCAAGACGAGCCATTCAATCTCCAATCTAACCAATTGGTGGCTTCTCAGGCCCACAAGGACCCGTTAGAGCTATAAGCACTGTTATTCCAGGTAGGTTTCTAGACCAGGAAATCCTGGAAACCAACACCATCCAAGTAGCTTCCTGGGATCGGGCGATCTCGGGGACCAACACCTCATCAAATTCTAGACAGTTCACTTCTGGCGCCCGCTAGCCCCCCAATGTAGAATGTCCGTCATTTGATAGTTCTCGGAGACCGGGCGTTCTTAGAGACCAACACCACCCTTCTAGGTAGCTTTTTGGGACCAGGCATTTTCAGGAACCAACACCACCCTTACAGGTAGTTTTTCTAGACCGGGCGGTCTCGGGAACCAACACTTAGGTCAACACCGGCGCCTGCTAGCTCGACTCGGTGAAAAGGGCCAAACTTGCCCCTAAGGCCTCCAGGCACGTTTTAGGAAAGTTCAAAACCCCTCAAAACGATAAGTCCATCCTTCTAAAATGTTGTTAAACCATTAAGCGTCCCCCACACGCCATTTGGTCCAATTTCGATCCTATTCCGACTCAGTCTGGTCAAAATGACCATTTTCCCCTGAATACCTCAGCACTACACAAACCCCGCTGAGCGGTAAAAGACTCTCCCAAAACCATCCCTGAACAATCCTACAGGCTTAACACAACACACTAAACCATTCCTAACCATTTCCAGTCAATCCCGATCAAAATAACCGTTTTGCCCTTGACAATCCAAACATGCCCCGAAACAGCATTGGTCTTGAGATTTCGAGCAAAGGGTTTTCACCATACACCCTTGTTTGACCCGAGGAGGACCTTACGACATTAAACGCTCACGACTCGGTAAAAGTTCCTTAGAGCGTCTCGTAGACGCTCCGCCTAAATTGTCTTTTCTCCAGATTCCCTGGTTATAACGCACCGTCAACTGACTTGAGAAATGCGTAAATTAGGAAATTCTTGAAAGCTTGTTCATAGATCTTTCCATCGATACAGCTCGATTGGGTAGATCGCTTCCTGAAGCCCTTCATCGTATGGCCCAAACCTAGTTACTTTTTACAACCCCTGGAGCATCTCATAGACTCTCCACCAAGATTGACTTTTTCCCTAATTCCCTTATTGAAACGCACCATCAAACAACTTGAGAAATGCGTGAATCTGGAAATTCTTGAAAGTATTTCCAAAGTACTTTCCATCGGTACGGTCTGATCGAAAGGATCACTTCCCGAAGGCCTCGATCACACGAAACGAAAACAGCTACTTTCAAACACCCTCGGAGCGTATCATAGACGCTCCGCAAAAGTAACCTTTTATACACACTTTTCGGGACGAAATCCCTTACTTCCAAACACAATTCAAGCTTTTCAAAAACATGAAATTCACCGGAAGCCCTGAGAGAACATCCCGAGTGCGACCGATTCCCCCGAAACCTTCCCGATTGACTCAATTATCGAGGCAAAGTTTGAACGAACCTTCTCAGTGATGGAGCATATGCTACATGCGCTCAAATTTTGATCAGATCGACCAACTTTCGATCAACAGTCAAGATTTATCTAGTACAAGGGGTGCCACGTGTCATTCTGGCAATGGAACAGTACCTGCGCATGTCCTACATGCGCAAGGTCAAATTTTGGCCAGGCGCATGTAGTACATGTGTCAGGCCTGTTCCAAAATCTCTATAAATACCAAACCACCCTTTGCATATTCCAACTTTGATTTCTGATGTGAAACTTTGCTGAAGTCACTCCAGAACTGCGAATCTCTATACACACTTTATCCCTCCAACACTTAGGTTAGATTCCACTATCCCCAAGCCTATATAGTTCACATGTAAAGCCTTATACACCATCAAACACTCCCCACCAGCCCTCTAAGCCTTCTTGAAGTCATTCAAGCTCTAATCAAAGCATCTTTGGAAGACTACAAGTGTGTTGAAGGCAAAAGGTGGTATCTCTTTTACATTTGTGTGTACCCCCACTCTTCTCTTCTCTCTCCTAGCCTACTTAGGCTATTCTCTATTTTAACTCCCATCTACAACCCCCCATTCTTGTATGCTTAAGCCAAGAGGAATCTTAGATCATGCCTAAAGGAAAGCAAGTGAGAGCCACCGCGTAGGGAGACCTCTCACTAGCCTACTTTGAGATGGTATGCCCTAAGAGCCCCTTGTTTATGTGGTGTAGCATAAAAGCCTTGTATGTGATCATGACCCCTTGCATATTACTATTTTGATCATGTCTTATGTGCTTGGCTTCATTTTTATGCTTATTGTCACGTTCTATAATGCTTACATTACTCTTAAACTCCATATCATTTCCAAGCTCTATATTTTTTTCAAAGATTGTTCCAAGAGTTGACTCCTTGAAGCTTAGGATGGGACCTTATAAATCATGCCTTAGAAAATCCCCTACTAACCCCTTAACTCTCACCTTGGCATCATGACATTTCAACTTGCATAAAGGTTGCTTTCCAATTCTCCAATTTTCAAGGTTTCCATTCTTTTAAGTGTAATGGTTGGAATAGCCCCATGGAACCCTCTCTTGAGTGGTTTTCCTTTTATTTGGCCATAGGAACCCTCTCTTGATGGAATGGCCTCCTACAAAAATGGTTTTCAAACTCTTTTCAAAAATAGTTATCAAAAACTCATTCCTTCCATCTTTGCATTAAAAATAGTGCCTTCAAAAGTTGTCATCACCATGTTGATTTTGGGACCCCTTACACTCTTGTCAAGATTATGGTTATAATGGCCATAAGGAAATCTTCCTTGGAATGGTCTCCAATCACCAACCATATAAATTATACTCTTGACTAGAGTCAAAATTTTCATGGAAATGATCTTCAAAAGGGTTGTGAACCAAAGTCCTTTGCATAACATAAGTTATTTTTCAAAACCCTTTCTACAAGTGCATTAAACCAAGTTCCAAAACCATTTTTTCAATCCAACCCTATGTTAACTTGACCCTAGTTATCCAACCCTAGGTTAACTTGACCCTAGTTATCCAACCTTAGGTTAACTTGACCCTAGTTGTCCAACCCTATGTTAACTTGACCCTAGTTCACCAACCCTAGGTTAACTTGACCCTAGTTCTCTCACCTTAGGTTAACCTAACCCTAAGTCATCATAACCTTAGGTTGACCCAACCTTAGTTAGTTAACCATAGGTCATCTTAACCCTAGGTTAGCCCAACCTTAGTTAGTTAACCATAAGTCATCCTAACCCTAGGTTAACCTAACCTAACCCAAGTTAGTTAACCTTAGGTTACCCCTAACCCTAGGCCAACCCAACCTAGGTTAGTATACTCCAAGGTTTCAACTCTTGAACCCTTTTTAAATGATCCTCCAATTTTAAACTATACTCATTACCCACTTTTTCCAAAACCTTCACCCTCTTGAGATTTCAAAAACCAACTCCAAGATGTTTCCAAAAATATTTTCAAAAGATCACAAACCTAAGGCATTCCTAGCCCTCTTATGGTTAGGGACCCCAAAGGAAGGTGACATATCAAGAACAACCTCTAAGGTTGTCCATATTAGGATTTCAAACTCTTAGCCATTTCCAAAAACCACTTTTAAAAGCTAATTCATCCAAACATTCTAAAGTCATGCCTCCAAGGTATTCAAAACAAGACTTCAAAAATACTTTCAAGTTCTCTTGAGTCATGCCAAAGCATTTTTTCAAAACTCCCTTAAGTTGATCCAAAAACATTTTCAAAAACACTCTACCATCCAATTTCAAGTCAAAACTTCCAAGACCACAAAGAGTCTTCAACTCCCAAAGACCTCCAAATGTCTTAAACTTTTCAAGGGACCCCAAAGTGTCTTCAAACTTTTCAAAGGCCCTAACCCCTCTATTTTCCATCGAGCTCTTGCCCGAACTACGAATAACCTGATTCTCTCCAAATAAGATATGTAGGCAACCTAAAATGGTGCAGTCATAACTTTTATTTCAACTCCAATCCCTTTTTCAAAAATTCTAATCAATTCAAAGTTCCTATTCCAAACTCTTTCAAAACCCTTATTATTTTTAAACTTCTTCCAAAAACTTGCATCATGCATCATCCATCCGAAAAGTGATGACTAAACCCCGTTTTCAAAATTCTAAAGTGGATATTAAGTGGACAATGGTAACCGGCTATTCTAGTGAGTGAACAACGGGTGATTAGACATGTAGGTATCGAAAGGGCAGGGTAGGGTAATGATCTTAGGATATCTTCCCTACACGTAACCAACCCCCGAACCACAGATTTCTGTTTTCAAATGACCAAAATGAAATTATTTCCAAAAGGGCTTAAATCTTTCCAAAGGTTGCCAAACAACCTATTTCCTTAAAAACACTCTCTTGAGAGAGTTTTCAAAACCTTTTCCAAAAAACCTTAAGTTTAATTTTCGGATTAACATTTAGTTTTAGGTGCCCTAACTCACCTTAATCAAGTTAGGTGACGACTCCTATTTTTCTGAAAAGCCCTTAGTCAAACCAATTTTCAAACCTAGTCGCAATTTTCACTAGGACAAGTTCTAGTGACAGAATTCCGTGCTTTAGGGTCTCCGAGCCGAAAGAACCTTGGACACCCAAAAACCGAAGCGCAACAGTCGCGAAGTCCAACGAGGCCCAATGAAGTTCAGCTCGATCAAAGACCCTCTCTATTTCTTCCTGTGAGGTCCATCGATATCCAGCAAAGTCCCGTGAAGAACAATTGATAGAGACTCCTCTTTGTTTCTTCCATCGAGGTCCATCAAGGTCAAGCGACAGGAAGCAAAACTCCTCTAAGATGTTTCAAGCATGATGTTAAGTACATCCATGCACCCTTTAGCCAATGCGTGAATGATAAATACTTCAGCTCACATACTAGCCTTGATTTTTTGTGACTTACAACTTTCCTAAACGTTTAACTATGATTACATGGAAGAATTATAAGATACAAAAAAAGTGTTTTAGTCTATGGAATTTAGCTAACTAATATATGACCTAACACTACTAATGTAATAAAACATCATATGTCACTATTTAATAAGAATTGCTATTGAAAAGCCTTGATTCTCAAATATAAAACCTTGCAATCCTTGCCAGTCATCATTTTTATCACTTAACTTATTTTACACAATTATTAAACACGCAAATTTGCCAAGTTTCAATTTTAGTTAATTTCATTTACTTATTTTTGTTGCTTGTTTATACGTGTAGCTTGAGAAAAGAGTAGTCTTTTTGTACTCTAAAACATGTTTATTAATTGCTTAAAATTCTAGTATACTTGATGATAAGTCATTCAAATTTTGATCAAACTATTTGTAATGATTCATATTTTATCACATTGTTTTTAAAATTAGAATTTATTTGTCAAGTTTTATCTGAATATTCCCTTAAATCAGATCCCTTCAAATTCAACTTAGACGGATAACATTACTAACTTTATAACAAATCTACATTGTCATGACTGTATAATGAACCAAGCTAAACTGAGGTGGGATTCCCATTAGTGTGGTCAAATACTTCACATAATAGGTCAAAAATCTACCCATGTGAAAGGAGTAGCAAGGACATATGGTGCTCTAGGGATACTGAATAATCTCGACGAGGAGAGATAAAATGTCTATCACTTGTTGCTTAGTCCATGTACAAAGCATGTCGTCATTAGATTATATATGAATATCAAGCTATGAGAGATAAATCTTTAAATGATCTCGTCAACTTGTGCCCCTAGGGCACATTTTAACATATTTTGTCTTGTTGTACAAAATATTAACAATTATGTTTTTAGTGTTAGAACTAGACAAAACATACTTAAAAATGATAGCATTTGCCATCTTTAAAATTTTCACTTGAGTTTGGATCTACATCTTGCTTGTCATGTGTTGCTTTACTTGTACGGGGCATGTGATGTGTTGAAGCGAAGGAAGAGACACTGGGTTTATACATATTGGATATATCATATGTGGGAAGGAAGCAAGAGGTGTACGTTAAGTTGAACCGGTGTGAAAGAGTCTTTTCTTAATTTTAAGTGATTAAATTTCAACACTAATTTTTGAGAGAAAAAGAAATAATGAGGAGAACCAAAAAATTTATTCTCTCTTCTATTATTTATTAGAGGTATGCTACAAACATTCGTGGTTGTCTAACACAGTCAGTGATTGTCCGTTATATCAGCTGAGTCGTACTAATAGGTGGGACCCAATCTTAGTGAAACCCAACTGATATAATGAACAATCACTAGTTGTGTTGGACAACCGCAACTGTACTTAGCAACAACCTATTTATTATTGAAAGAGTGCATCGACTTTTCTCGTTGAACTCTTCTTATCTCTGTCGGACAATTTTGCGCCTCAGAAGAAAATTTAGATGACATGACATTTGCCATCTTGGTTGTCTTTTATGCTTCAATTGTTGTGCATGAAAGTCAAGAATCCCTCTTGAATCCAGGATTTGGTTCATATACATATCAAGAGTGAGAAAAGACAATATGATACATTTTTTTCCTCTTTTTCATTTGTTATGTGGTCAGTTGTGTGTGGATCAATTTATGCGCAACTCATCTAATTCTCTCCTCAGTTTAGTCAAAAACAAGTAATTCGTATCAAAATTAAAAAATTCACAAAAGATAAATTTTGACTGGATCCTAAAAGGTTGCCCAAGTTTTTAACTTATGGCATCAGGATTTACAGTTCGTTTATATTTTCACTGGGCTATCCCACCAGTTAAAAGATATTATCTTTGACATGTATGGAGTACAGCTCCACATCACTGAAAGAAAAGAGAAAAAAAAAATTCAAACTTTAGACATGTGACTTTGAATGGAGATCTCTCTAATTAAAAGATATTACCTTTGACATGTATGAAACGCAGCTCCACGTCACTGAAAGAAAAGAGAAGAAAAATTTTCAAACTTCAAACATTTGACTTTGAATGGAGATCCCTCTAGTTAAAAGATATTACCTTTAACAAGTATGGAACACAATTTCAAACATCAGACATTTGACTTTGAATGGAGATCCCTCCACTTAAAAGATATTACCTTTGACATGCATGGAACACAATTTCAAACTTCAGACATTTGATTTTGAATGGAGATCCCTCTAGTTAAAAGATATTACCTTTGACATGTATGGAGCACAGCTCCACGTCAATGAAAGTGTTGATGTATATATATGTGTATATAGACTGGGGGTAGTTTAGTCTTTTTTTCTCTGTCTAGGGTTAGCCTATATATGTGTTGTTTCTATTCATTGTATTGTTACTGCTTTTCATATATACAAGTTAATATTTCTCTCTGCCTTTTTCTCTGTCCCTTTCTTCATCTTCAATAATATATTATATATATATATATATATATATATTTCTTCATCATTCTCACATGGTATCAGAGCCATGGTCAACTGCCTCTAGCTTCTTCTTTTTCGGCGTCTGTCTCACTGATTTTTCCTCAATTTTCTGTCTAATTTCGATCCGTTTTCTGTGAATACCGAACAAAAAAAATTCTCAAAACTCAATTTTGAAACCACCGTCTGATTCCTCTGCAAACTATCTTTCCATATTCATAAAAATCGGCCATAGAAACGCCGCCATGCGCCGGTCAAAGAGCGGCGCGTAAGATCCACGCTCAGCAGCCTTGCCACGCGCCTCCACTCGCCCAAGGAGCGTCAGTCAACGTCCACGCGCCCTCACGCGCTCCACCACTCACATACGTGACATCATCTCCTGCGTCATCCTGCTGATGTCATTCTGCTGATGTCATCTGCCAGCCAGTGCCACGTCATTTGCCACGTCAGCATTTGGGACCCACAACAGCCGCGTCATCCCTGCCACGTCACCTGCCACGTGTGTTGCCACGTCTGCATCGGGGCCCGCTCCTGCCACGCACTCTGCCGCGTCAGCTTGCGGCTCAACCGGTCTGGTTTGAACCGGTTCAGGTCTGTCTTCTGGCTTATTGTGTCCGGTTCACTTACTTTCTAGCTACTTTTGACATAGATAAGACCGGTTCCTAGCTAATTTGGGGCTTCTGAATCTGTTTTTGGCCTCGGTTTTGCCAAGTTCTGTCTGGAATTTACTGGTTTGATCATATTAGTCACTTTTTTGGTCGGTTCATTGCCTTTCTTGGCTATTTTGGTCCGGTTCACAGTGGTCCTTGGGTAATTTGGGCCTTCTGAATCTGTTTCTTCATTTAGTTTTGGCTATTTCAACTCTGTTACTACTATAGCTACTATTGTTTGCCCTCTTTTCTACTGGTTGGGTTGTTTCTGCTCCTAGTTGTTCACTATGGATCGATCTGAGGTTTCCAGACCTATTGTTATTACTCTGGAGGGTCCCAATTATATACCATGGTCTCAGGCGATGTCTAGTTTCCTCAAGGGAAGAAAGCTTTGGCGTTATGTCACTGGCGATATTGAGTCACCAGTTCAGAGTGCTACTGAAACAGCTGCCGAGTATACTGAGCGTCTTGAGAAGTGGGATAGCAAGAATCATCAGATTATCACATGGTTTCGCAATACTTCTATTCCCTCC